>JAWNON010000053.1:187500-497500 GCA_035045945.1 Drosophila anceps
TGCAGCGCATCCTCGGCTGCCTTGCCATCGGCCAGCTCCTCCCCGCCGGCGCTGGCCACACAGCTGCGGCTCAGCTCGAACATTTGCCGGATATTGTGGAACTTGCTGCTGCGCATCTGTGAGCCGCTCAGTGTCTCATCGTCCAGATTGCTGTGGCTGCTGAACTTCTGGCTGAGACGCCGCTGCTCCTGCCGCGACTTCAGTGTGCCCGTGTGCAGTGCCCCGTGCGGCGGCAGCTGTAGCAGCGGCAGCGGCAGCGGCAGCGGCAGCGGTGAGCCCAGCGTCGTCTGGCCCATGCTGCTCAGGCTCGGCGTGCTGCGCAGCGTCAGCGGCGCATTGTTCTCCAGCGACACGGAACGCTTGTGTCCGCGCTTGCCCAAACTGGGCAAATTCATGGCCGACCCAGCCGAGCCAGCGCCGACTGCGTGCGCCGGCAGCGCCATGTGTGTGGCCCCAGACATCCTGAAGCGTGCAGCTGCTGCAATGATGCCAGAGTAAATATGTGAAGCTCCTTAGATTATCTGCTACAAAGCTTAAGATACTACTAAAATGATAGAGCTAAGCTTATTGCGTGTTTCCCTTTCGAATGCCATGACTCAAGCTCAACTCATGTGGGCGCAGCTGTAGCTGACAGCTTGAACACTTGAACACTGTGCAGCTACACAGCTGTAGCTAGACCAGGGAGTACTCCGGGTAAGCCAATTGAGGTGTTTACTTTTAACAACTCTATCAAGTAAATGCTCAGAAATGATTTCTCTTATGAAACATATAAACATATGTATGTATGTATGTATGTATGTATGTATGTGTGTACACTTAGCCAAGCCCACTTAAGTGCCAAGTGCTAGTTCATCAAATGTATTTCAAGCAAGCTATAGTAAGATATATATTTTTTATATCCTGAATGGGAATGGGAATGGGAATGGGAATGGGAATGGGAATGAATGTATGCAACAGCAAAAAGAAAACGTGGGTTCTTCTTCTTGATCAGAGCAACAAGCTGAGCCGAACTCGCCCTGTCCGTCTGTCTGTCTGTCTGTCCATCTGTCCGTCTGTCTGTCTGCCTGTCTGTATATGTATGCATCGATGTCAGAAACTATAGGCGCTAGATCAAGTTTATTTCAAATCATCGATAGCTTTTACCGTTGCGAATTGAATAATATGATCAAACTGCAGTTATTAAGTCATATCTCTAGCAACCTTGGAGCTGGAGTCTTCAAATTTCGCACGTAGCTTCAGGCATATCTTAGACAATTTCGACTGGGAATTTTGGTAATTTTTCAAACTGAACTTCAGTGGCAAATATAGCCAATGTGTGAAAGAGTTTGCATTTATTGCGATACTCCACAGATACAGTCGCATACATCGCAGTCCATTGAATAGCATAGTTGTTATTAAAGAACGGGTATCTTCTAGTCGGTCACTGCCGCTGACTAAACCTATATTGCATTAGCTCAAAATACCATTACATTTGGTTCACTTTTATACATATTTTTTTCTTTTGTAACCTGCTTTACAATGTATTTCGTGTGTGGTCTGCTTCTAGCTTCTAGCATGATCCTCGCCGCTAGAGGCACAGCTCGCACAGACTTCTGTCTGTCTGTGTGTCTGTCTGTCTGTCTATCTGTATGTTTGTGTGTTGCATTCAGGTTGCTAACGGCGTATACCGCTTTTTAAATATGCATTTTTATTGTCAAGTGCCACACACACACACACACGCACACACACACACTGCCACAGCTCTTGCTGTGCTGAGCAGACGCACTTTCTCGTTCTTTTCAAGACCCGTCGACCCATATATTCCTACAACTATGTAACTAAAGCGCTAACTATTTCTCTCTTATCGCTCCAGTGTCCACTCTGAGCTCGCCTTTTGGCCGCACTCCAGTGTCCAGTGTCGCCGACTCGCCGACTCGCCGACTCGCCGACTCGCAACAAGTTTTGCCATGCAACAGCATTTGGCAACAGGTGCTGGCTGAGCGACAGAGCGACAGACCGTGACAGACCGTGACAGACCGTGCGTGCCACCTTTTTGCTATAAAAGTATTTAGAATTTCAATCAAGGTTAGTTGAGTCTGCGAACACTGATCAACGAATATTAAATACCCTTACCTTGCATAGACAAACTTTATTGCTAATCTTGAGTATTTGTTTGTATAATGTGAAATGCCAATGCTCAGACTCAGAGTGAAGGCCGCGAATGCAGAGTTCTAATAGGAAAAGAATCTATGTATGTCTGATTAGTCCAATAAGAACTATATAACAGCATCTACAACTTTTATAGCTTAAAGATATCGGTTTCTAGTAGGCTATACTATACCAATACAATGCAGATCGGTGTCAGTTAGGGCAGCGTCTGTTATGGCCTTAAGTTAACTAAATGCCAAGCAACACAATTGGCCAACACCAAAGAATTCCTGCTAACGGTTGCCAAGCGCCGCTTCTTATTAAAGTTATCAAATGCCTTTGCAACAGAGCAGAACTTTGGAGTTCTGTTGACGGTTCTTTCGGTTCTTCTTTTTGTCTTGTTGTGATTTATGATTTTAGCCAGATTCATGTTTGCGGCTTTTATGTAACGGTTTGAACCAATCAATTAGTTATACATATAAGCAACGATCGATAGTTAAGTTGGGAAACAACTATGCAGAAGACTTTAAAGCCAATTTTGAAGCATATTCAAATGTCTACACATGTCTTTACACTATGTATATAGATAGATATGTCTACCCCTATCTCTATCTCCATCTTTCTATCTCTATCTATCTTTATTTATCTCTCTGTTTCTGTCTCTCTGTCTTTGCATCTCTGTATATCTCTACCGCTGTCTCTCTATCTTTCTATCTATATCTGTATCTCTATCTCTCTATCTTTCCATCTCTCTATCTCTATCTGTATCTGTATCTCTCCCTGTATCTGTATCTGTATCTGTATCTCTATCTCTAAAACTGTCTCTATCTATATCTTTCTATCTTTATATATATATATCTATCTCTTTCTCTTTCTCTATCTGTATCTATCTCTATCTTTATCTATCTATCTCTATCTATCTCTATCTGTATCTCTGTATATCGCTTTCTCTCTCTATTTTTCTACCTTTCTATCTCTCTACCTCTATCTCTCAATCTTGCTATCTCTATCTGTATTTCTATCTATCTCTATCTCTCTATCTTTCCATCTCTATCTATATGTGTATCTCAATCTGTAACTCTATCTCTATCTTTCCATCTCTCTATCTTTGACTGTATCTATATCTATATCTATATCTATATCTATATCTATATCTATATCTATATCTATATCTATATCTATATCTATATCTATATCTATATCTATATCTATATCTATATCTATATCTATATCTATATCTATATCTATATCTATATCTATATCTATATCTATATCTATATCTATATCTATATCTATATCTATATCTATATCTATATCTATATCTATATCTATATCTATATCTATATCTATATCTATATCTATATCTATATCTATATCTATATCTATATCTATATCTATATCTATATCTATATCTATATCTATATCTATATCTATATCTATATCTATATCTATATCTATATCTATATCTATATCTATATCTATATCTATATCTATATCTATATCTATATCTATATCTATATCTATATCTATATCTATATCTATATCTATATCTATATCTATATCTATATCTATATCTATATCTATATCTATATCTATATCTATATCTATATCTATATCTATATCTATATCTATATCTATATCTATATCTATATCTATATCTATATCTATATCTATATCTATATCTATATCTATATCTATATCTATATCTATATCTATATCTATATCTATATCTATATCTATATCTATATCTATATCTATATCTATATCTATATCTATATCTATATCTATATCTATATCTATATCTATATCTATATCTATATCTATATCTATATCTATATCTATATCTATATCTATATCTATATCTATATCTATATCTATATCTATATCTATATCTATATCTATATCTATATCTATATCTATATCTATATCTATATCTATATCCATATCTATATCTCTATCTCTATCTCCATCTCTATCTCTATCCATATCTCCATCTCTATCCATATCTCTTTCTATCGCCATTCGCAGAAATCTATCTGCTTATTTTTCTGTCTCAATCTCCATTTTCAAATTACTCCTAATACATATGTTTGTTTCAAGTCTATATACTCGCTTCACTGGCTGAGCGGGCATTAGAGCCAAATCTGATGTGTCTTTTAAGCTGTGCTTAATTATGAGTGAAATTGTGTCAACTATAAAAAAAAGATGACAGTCGCACCCATATTCGATATGATCAGCTATGATCATCAAGTTGCTGCTGAAGTTCATGATGATGATGTCTATACATAGTATATATCTATATATTTCCTGTTCTTCCTCTCTCTCTCTCTCTCTCTCTCTCTCTCTCTGACCTGTTTGCCAATCTATTTAGATAGCAGTCAAGTTATCTATCGATATAACGAGCATTGATTGCGTTTCACTTAGATGAACTTTGCCTGCCTCGACATGACTCGACTTGACATCGTTTCATCATATTTCTCTTCGCCCATTCGTGCACTTACATATATAGAGAACTAAGTACAGCCCAGCATTAAGTACGTATTTCCTCAATTTGCTCAATGGCTAGGCGAGCATCGACTAGGTCAAGCGAAGCCCAACCCATGGGGCTTCTGAAAGCAACAGATTTCAGGGCAGGTCGAAATGTGAAGACAAAAGAGAACAAAAAAAAAAAAAATCTATACAACAATTTGTCTAAATGTGGGCAAGGTCCATCCCCATGTTGCTTGAAAATAAATGAAAACATTGCTGTCGGGCCTAAGCGACTGCGCAATACGCGTTTCCGATTCAAAAACATGCGAATTTATGCACTTATCTAGATAATTTTGAACCAACTGCAGCATCAGTAACTTTAAAATCCTGATAGATATAGTTTTTTCCGAAAGGAAATGGGTCTAATCTATAGATTGGCCCAACACTAATTGGCAACTGTTCAAATTGTGATCTGTAGAAGAGGCTGGTACGCCCTTAATAAAGTAAAGACGGATTTATAATTCGATTTCAAATTCCCAGTGCAGACGGAGGCACAGCGAGATGGTCGGGGCACAAAGCCAATATGCTCTTCATTGATGCCTGAACGAGTCTGAAAACAACTTTGCAGCAGTGAAGTTCAATGAAGCTGAATAACAAACTCTTTTGGGAGACGAGTACCTAAGATGATCTTTGTACCAAAACCAATATACTCTACTCCGCAGCATGAACGAGTATGAAAGCCACTTTGCAGCAGTTAAGTTTAATGAAGTTGAAGCTAACAAACTCCATTGAGGTATAGAAGAGTATCTTCGTTGAACTTTGCATCGAAGCCAATATACCCTACTTCGCAGCATGAACGAGTATGAAAACCACTTTGCAACAGTTAAGTTTAATGAAGTTGAAGCTAACAAACTCCATTGAGGTACAGAAGAGTATCTCAGTGAATCTTTGCACAAAACCAATATACTCTACTTCGCAGCATGAACGAGTATGAAAACCATTTTGCAGCAGTTAAGTTCAGTGAAGTTGAAGCTAACAAACTCCATTGAGGTATAGACGAGTATCTCAGTGAATCTTTGCACAAAACCAATATACTCTACTTCGCAGCATGAACGAGTATGACAAGAACTGTGCAACAGTTGAGTTCAGTGAGGTTGAAGCTAACAAACTCCATTGAGGTATAGACGAGTATCTTCGTTGAACTTTGCATCGAAGCCAATATACCCTACTTCGCAGCATGAACGAGTATGACAAGAACTGTGCAGCAGTTAAGTTCAGTGAGGTTGAAGCTAACAAACTCCATTGAGGTATAGAAGAGTATCTCAGTTGATCTTTGCATCGAAGCCAATATACCCTACTTCGCAGCATGAACGAGTATGAGAAGAACTGTGCAACAGTTAGGCGCGCGTTGCATGCGCGCGCGGCATGCAGTGCAGTTGGATAAGCAACTCCATTGAGGTGCGTCCGACGAGTAGCGGTTCGATTGAATTCAATGGAAATACGTGTCGATTGCGGCTCGAACGCTGTTCGCGTTGTCTTCGGCTGCGCTGTCGTTAATTGCATTGCGATTCCCAGATAGTTGGCGGGCTGTGCGAGTGGGCCAGCTGCATGAATATTTCACAAGATGTTTCTGCTCTTTTCTCGTTGTGTCTACAGTTTCTTTCTTTCCTTCTTTTTTTTTTTATTATTATTTTCGCATTTGCTATTTGTTATGTGGTCGCTAAAACGCATTAAACCGGACCGTTTCCATTGTGGACGACGCCGAACGGGCCAATAAAAATCTTAGGCGACTTTTGTAGGCCCGGCTCAAACAATGCCGGCAACAAAGCGCCCGATCAGGCGACAACTTCAACAACAATCAGCGCCAAACGGTGATGACGTCGGCGTTGGCGTCGCCGTCGCCGTCGCCGTCGCCGTCGTCGGCGGCGTCGTCGGCGGCGTCAACGTCAATGTAATTTATGTACTTCTGCTGATGGTTTGTGAAACACACACACACACACACACACACACACACACACACACACACACACACACACACACACACACATTAGCAGCTAACTGTTAGTTTGATGCCAACGAATTGAAGTATCTGCAAAATGTATCTGCGTATCTGGCCGAAAGACAACTGCGAAAACGAAGCCAGCAAGAGGAAGAAACAAAAATATGTGAAGAAATTTAAAACAAAAAAAAAAAGAACCAAAGCAAAAACAAAAACACAACAAAAAAAGAAACAAATGAAAAACCTGTTCGCAAAATTTTGCCCGCCGGCTCGTTCTCCGTTGGCTTGATTTGTAGCTTTTTTTTCGCTTTTTTCAGCCGTTTTGCTGCTTTGAAAGTTTCCATCAATGAAAGTCGCACTCGACTCTCTGGCCAACATCGATCGACATAGAATAAGAAATCATCGCTCAGATCCGCATCGCTCGAGCTCCCATTCAATCAGAATTTCGCATTTGCATTCGATATCGAAAAAGTGTTTTGACCCTAAAGCCACGACAAGACGTTGTCATGTTGAAGCCTTTCAGAAACGGCGTCTGAAACGGGCCTATTGGCCTGGCTGGTGGGCAAGTGTGTGCCACGCCCACAATGGCTGAACCCAATATGGCTAAGTGTGGCGAGAGAATAATGTAGCTTAAAGCTTTAGAGTCACATCAGACTCGAGCAACGTAGCTGTAGAACAGTTTGAACTAACTTGAAATGATGTTGGGCTCAAATTGAATTGTTGGCTCAAAGATCAAAGATATAGTTTTTCATCACTTTCCTGGCCACAACTCTTTTCAGCTAGAGTTCAAGACTTGAGTGCGAGCTCAACTCTTTCGCATCAGAACTGGTCTTAGGTTCTTTCAGATGAGAGAGCATCAGGCAGTCGGCTATAGCCGACGACGTCGCGGCGCATTAGTAAATGCGTTGGCCATTGGAACTGAAACGGGCAAAGTTAGTCACAGTCGCTGTCGACTGACCATGTCATCGTCGGCGGCCAGGCAGCAGGGAGAAGGCGGAGAGCAGAAAACAGAGAGCAGAGAGCAGGGAGCTGGCTCCAAGCCAGCTGCCCCATCGCTTTTTCCCACGCTCACAGCCGCCGTCGCAGTTCGCGTCGCCGTCGCAGTTTTATGCACACTGAGTACTAAACTAGCTTTGCGTTTTTCGTGCAGTCAGTCGCACAGTGTGACAAATGCCATTTGCAATTAAATATCAACTTGAAATTGAGCCAGCTAAAAGTTTATGAAACGCTGGCTGGAGCTGTTTAGATCAAAGTTTCAAATGCATAAACAAGAAATCGCAGCAAGAAAACATTATTTATGGAGAATAACTATAATGGGAATATCTCTTGTATAGAGCGTTAATAAATGGGAATATGCATATGTTTATGGTTCGATTTCAGGGCCCCAGCTTTGAAGGAGTTTGGCTCAACGGTGCCAGCTTGCCCCAGTCGCCATGCGTGTAACTTAAACACACACTTGAGCTCACAAAAATAGAGCTGGAGACTGCAGCAAGCCGGCACGGTTAACCCAAACTTTGGGTATTACGCGTCTGCTTTCTGTTGCCCTTCTTATGCAATATCAAATCTCTTTAGCTATTTTATATAATTCATATTTTTAATATGCATATTTCATTCCGATTATCGAGTGTAGACTGTTCTGCTGGAGTATTTGGACTATGACTGACTGTTTTAGATGTATTTATAAAATCGAAGAAATAGACATATTTTCTAAATTATATCTATGCCCATACGGACTACCTAACTTAGCTGAATTTTAAGGTTTTTGTATTTTTTTTTAATGTTTTTAAATTTTATTAAATATTATTTTTTTTTTAACTTTTATTATTTTATTAACTTTTTTTATTTAGTGAATTTATAAAGGATAATTAAATTTTATAAATCTTTTTTTAAATTTTTTAATTTTTTTTTTATATATATGTAACTTTTATTATATATATTTTTTAAAGCTTATTAAATCTTGATAAATGTTTTTAAATTGTATTAAATTTCCTTTAATTTTATTAAACTTTTAAAATTAATTACATTTTATTATTTTTTGTTAAATTTCTAAAATTTATTAAAATTTTCAAATTTTATTACATTTTTTTAACATTTTTTCAAATTTTTTTTTATTATTTTATTATTATTATTATTTATTATTATTTATTATAATTTTGAAGAACTTTTAGCGCTTTAAAAAATATTTTTAACTTTATTGAATGCCTTTAAATGTTATTACATTTTATTAAATTTTTTTCAATTTTTTTAAAATTTTTTAAAATTTTTTAAAAATTTAAAAGTTTTGTAAAATTTATTAACTTTTATTAAATTTAATTACGCTTGAATATTTTTAAGTATTTTGAAGTATTTGTTTTCCTTTCATGCGCTCCACTGTGCACAGCGCTGCCATGCGCTGTTAATTTAATTTTTTTTTATTTTTTATTCATTCATTTATTTATTTTTTATTTTATTTTTTTTTTTTTTTTTTGCATTGATATCTCAAAGTCCGCGCCAAAGCAAATGCCGCCAAGCGCTAGAGTTTGTTATTTATTGTTGATTGTGAATTTTTAATTGAATTCAGCGATTCCGAACTGGAGTTTGCTAATGTTGCTGTTGTTGCTGCTGCTGTTGTTGCTGCTGCTTGCATAATAAACGCACCATAAAATACAATTAAACTAACTATAGTTTATACTATATACAGATATATGATTGGAAAATAAATCAAAAAAATAGTTTACAAAATACCAACTGAAACGTTTTACGTTCGCGCGCTCAACGAGCCGATACGCCTTTGGCTCAGAACGATCCTACTTAAAGCATCCATAGATAACTCAAAACTTAGCTGTAAGCTACAGAAATCAAGGCAATTCTAATGTTGATTCGATTTGCTGAGCACACGATCTCAGAGTTATCTTTTGTATTCATATAGAACTTGCTAATGGAGGCGACTTGAGCTTCGTCGATATTATCGATAAGTATCGATAAGTATTGTTTCGGCATAAGTGAGATGCCAAAGCACAAGTCTCTAGCACTTGAAGTATCCAAAATATAACAAAAATCGTGTGGCTTTATGCTTCCATATGGGAACCGCAACTAAACCTCCGCCTCTCGGCGCTGACAATGTTGCCAATGGGTCTGGTCTACGTTGCATTAGCAGAATCAAAAGGAATCGGCTTTTCTTTCAATTTGTTAAGCAGCAAATGTTTCATCATTGAAATTCATATTGTAATAGGTATTATTCGAGACTTCCAGATGTAAGAGATTCGAGACTTCCAGATGTAAGAGATTTGAGACTTCCAGATGTAAGAGATTTGAGACTTCCAGATGTAAGAGATTTGAGACTTCCAGATGTAAGAGGCATACTAACAAGAGTTAAAATGGAAGGAATTGAAGGCACTAATGAATTAATGTATTAGAAGTAGTCATAGCAGTCAATATGATAATATTTTTAAATACTTATCCTATCATCCAATATCATAATTTAGTATTCAAAAATTCCTGTATTTACAGCTCCAGTTTACAGAGGCAAGAGCAAAGCTTTGTGATGCCACATTGCATTGCATTGGGAGGATTTTGAGTGCTTGCAGTTAAGAAGCATTGCCGCTTCAATGGTTTCTAGTAGACCCTTTTATCCTTGGTTATATCATACCAAGGATACAGTCCTGAAAACCTAAAAGGATCAAGCTCCTGATCGAACAATATGAATGTTTTTCTTTCAGCAGACAGCTGTCAATTGGCTGTTCTCCAGTCGATCTACATATCTTTGGTTATACCATACCAAGGATATAGTCCTGAAAGCCTATAGGATCATATCACTGGTCCACAAATATGAATGTTTTTTGTTTTAGCAGACCCTTGAAATGAGCCCTTCAAACCCTTAATGATTCCTAGTTGACCCACATATCCTTAGTGATCAATACTAAGGATATAGTCCTGGAAATCTAAAGGACTAAATTGTCCACAAATATGCATGCTTTCCTTTCAGCCGACCCTTTAAACTGTCTATGCGAAATCGCTCAATTTGCATGTTAAATCAGCCGAAGTAGCAGGCGCACAGAAATGAGTAGTAGCGTGACGCATGCATTTTACATTGAGTTAACATTGCACTTTTCTTTGACCTTGGCTTAACATGACAATTTCAACTTGAGTTAACATGGCAATATTAACGAGCGCTGCGGCGTTAAATAGGTAACTTTGCATGGTAATACAGCTGAAATACCAGGCGCACAGAAATGAGTAGAAGGTTGCTGAGTATTATTTTCAATTGACTTTAACCTTGGGTCAATAAACCAAACCTAACTCAAGAGGCGCTGCGCTGTTTAACTACCCAAACTTGCATGTAAATTCGGGTGAAATACCAGGCGCACAGAAATGAGTAAAAGAATGCTGAGTGTTATTTTACATTGAGTTGACATTTTGTTTAACCTTGGGGTCATAAACCAAGTTTAACTCAAGAGGCGCTGCGGTGTTCAACTACCCAAACTTGCATGTAAATTCGGGTGAAATACCAGGCGCACAGAAATGAGTAGAAGGTTGCTGAGTATTATTTTCAATTGACTTTAACCTTGGGGTCATAAACCAAACCTAACTCAAGCGGCGCTGCGCTGTTCAACTACCCAAACTTGCATGTAAATTCGGGTGAAATACCAGGCACACAGAAATGGGTAGAAGGCTGACGCATGTTATTTTACATTGAGTTAGCATTGCACTTTTGTTTAACCTTGGGTTAACATAGCACTGTTAATTTGAGTTTACATGACAATGTAAAAAGGCGCTGCAGTGTTTGAAATCAGCAAATTTGCATGTGAATTCAGCTGAAATACCAGGCGCACAGAAATGAGTAGAAGGTAGCAGAGTGTTATTTTACATTGAGTTGACATTTTGTTTAACCTTGGGGTCATAAACCAAGTTTAACTCAAGAGGCGCTGCGGTGTTCAACTACCCAAACTTGCATGTAAATTCGGGTGAAATACCAGGCACACAGAAATGGGTAGAAGGCTGACGCATGTTATTTTACATTGAGTTAGCATTGCACTTTTGTTTAACCTTGGGTTAACATAGCACTGTTAATTTGAGTTTACATGACAATGTAAAAAGGCGCTGCAGTGTTTGAAATCAGCAAATTTGCATGTAAATTCAGCTGAAATACCAGGCGCACAGAAATGAGTAGTAGAGTGACGCATTGAGTTTACATTGAGTTAAAATTGCTTTTTTGTTTGACCTTGGGTTAACATGGCAGTTTTAATTGAGTTAAACTTAGGTAAATTTGCATGCAAATTCAGCTGAAATACGAAGCGTACAGAAATGAGTAGAAGGTTGCTGAGTATTATTTAGGGGAACAGATGGGCGGAAGGGGGGGGGGGGGTGGCATATTCATATTGATGTTACCTCACTGTAACATTAGATAGAGTCAACGTTGATTCTCATGACTGTAGGTTCCCTAGGACTATATCTATGGTATAGTGTAACCAAGGATATAACGGTCAACTAGGAGCCAAAGGCGAGAGAAGGGGTATAGAAGGGGCAAGGGGGAGCATATTCATAGATTGACTCAACTTACGTTGGTATTTATGACTGTAGGTTCCCTAGGACTATATCTATGGTATAGTGTAACCAAGGATATAACGGTCAACTAGGAGCCAAAGGGGAGAGAAGGGGCGAGAGGTAGGAGGAGGGGGAGGGGGAGGGGGAGGGGGAGGGGGAGGGGGGAGGGGGCAGCCGCTAAGGGGCATACATACATATCATGTTGTTCGGTGCTATAGGTCTACTAGGACTACATAATCGGCGAAATATAGCCAAATATGTGAAGGTCAAGCATTTGGCGGGCGCAAATTAAAGCTGCCATAAGTCGGTCGATGGCACTAAAGAAATTTGCATTGCAATTGAGCTACCAAATTTATGTTGTGTAAGCCACAAGCCATTGAGCTTCTTTAGTAAACAATTTACTTTAGGTAAATATGATGTTTTATCAAAGATTGAAGCATGCTTGGAAAGAAACTTGATTGACAGCAATACGTATGTAGCACAGATCCCACTACTTGTCTTCAGATATCCAGGCAATAACCTGGCCTAAAGCGAGCTGCATAAAAAAAGAAAAACTCTTTGACTGTTGCACAGATTTGCAGCGATGCCAAATGCCCGCTGTTAGCCCACTTAAATGGACATAGGGTATGGCTAGCATTGTGTAAGCGTGACGAAGGCAACAACCACAGCTAATGAAATAACAACAACAACAACAACAACAACACCAACAGCAACAATAACTTTAGCTAAACTTTTCTTTTATATTATTTATTTATCGCTCTCTAGTTTTTTCTTTCTGTATTTTTTCTTTGATTTTCTTTTTCGTTTAGACGCAATCAAAATGCATTTCAATTTCAGGTTTCGGTTTTGGTTTCGGTTTCGTTTTCGTTTTAGTTTTATTTTTTTTTTGTCGATTTGGAAATCTGTGAACAGAAATTTGACTTTCGTTTTGCATCAATCGATGATGATTGCAAAAGGTCAACAAAGAAGTTTCCGCGTGCATGTGTGACGTCACAATGAGCCGCTTATGATTACGTTAACGTTGACAATCATTTTGATGGCCATTGAAAGCGGCAGCAACTTGCCTAATTTATTTATTGATTTTCATTTTGTATGCATCTCGTCGCACCTTGTCCCTTGCCCCTTGCCCTTTGCCCACAGCCAACTGACAGCTGGCAGCTGGCAGCTGGCGGCTGGCGGCTGGCGGCTGGCGGCTAGCGGCTGACAGCATTCGGCAAGTTCATCTGCCACACACATCAACGAGCTTATGAGCTTAAATGCCGTCGTTGCGCCACTTGCAGCATTCCAGCTGTAAACGGAATTCGAGACCGCCCAGTCGATTGACATTAATGTATGGGCATAAATAAAACCATGGTGAAAAGCAGCTAACACAGACACACACACACACACACACACACACATATCTGCGATGGGTATGTACACGGCAACGGGCGGGCCGTGTGACCAGTTACAGTGACAGCCGCAAGTGGCCCAACATCATCGGCAGCAATGACCTTGGCGCTGTCTAACGCTGGGCGGGCGCGGCTCGAAGCGGGACGACGACATAATCGACTCTGGGTTCGATCTTTCAAATGGGAGTGGGCCAGCCAGCCAGCCAGCCAGCCAGCCAGCTAGCCATTGAAATTTCCAATTGGAATTAGAAACTGGGTGAATGTCAGTCAATGTCATCATCATCATCATCATCATCATCATCATCATCATCATCATGATCATCATCATCAGCGACCTTTTACCTGCTGCAGCTAATCGTTATAATTATGCGTTCAATTAGCTTAGCTGAGCTCAGCGCAGCTCACGCATAAAGAACAGCGCAAAAAAAGGCCAAGCCGCAAAATTCAAATGCTTCCGCAACATATCAAAGCTCAGTTTGAAGCTAGCGCGCAGAGTTGACTGACTATTATATACCCTAACTATTGCACGACTGCGGCATGTTCGACTAAAGAACTTCAATTTTATACTTTTCCAAGTGCTATAGATGAAATTCAATCAGATATTGATGACAGAGCATTGGGCAGTTGGCTATGACCAAACTGGAACGTGATTCGCTCGCAGTTCGTGAAGTATTTGGATTTTGGAAATTGTACTAAACTTGAATATATATATATATATATATATATATATATATATATATATTTGATTTGGTAGTAGCTCATAACGTTGGCCAACATAACTGGGCTTCATTGAATGGTTATAGCCAAATACTGTTTAACTGTTGCTGCTTTTGTTTCATTGTTGTCTACTCTGAGTGCTGTGCGCTCTGTGCTCTGTGCTCTGCGCTTTCGAAGCACTACAAGTACACCCACTGACCGACCAGCTAGAGCCCCAACTTGGGTATCTAACTATCTATGCATAACTGTTGGCAATAGCTTTTGTTTGCCTTTATTTCCATATGGGCAAAGCCCGAAACAATCAAGTGGCCCAAATTGATGCGGGCAGCAATCACCGAAAATGTTCAAGTTTAGCAAAAAAAAAAAAAAAAAACGTATAACAAGTGAGCGTTTGTCTGTCTGTGGCAGCAGCGCGACTAGCACATACCCTGTAGTAGATGTGCAGCAACATGTGCTGCCCAGTGCTACTACTATTGCTACTATTGTTATCGTTCTATGTGATGTTATCGATGTTTTTCTGCGCTATAGAGTTTACAGGGTATCATATTGGCCTCGCTTATTAGCCCTAATCTACATACTTACGACTCTGCTAGGCGAAATCCTTCATTCGGCTTCGCAACTAAAGTCTTAATAATGATTTTAGCGTTATCGTTAATCGATAACTGCCTAAATACCGCATTTATCGTTATCGATAGTCGATAACTGCAGAGTAAATTATACTCAAAGTTGTTTATATAGGTTTTATTAATACAAATTATGAAGAAAAGAACAATGTAATGTCTTAAGCCTATCGATAGAAATATCGATATACCAAATTATGAAAATGTAGCGAAAGTTTATGGCTTTGACTAGACTTACGAGTTGTTTCGAATGTTATTTAAGACAAATAGAACAATATCCGCTGCCTGCATGCAACGACAACACATCGATATGTAATATATCGATATCGATATCGATATCGATAGCAGTCGAATGTTTACAACTATAGAAAATAATAGCTAGATCTATATTAAATGTGGTTTTTGGAAGTTTATGATTGATTCGCAACGATAATATGTTATCGATAACTTTCGGGCAGGTCGACAAGTATGGAGAAACTCATTCCACTTGCGCGATGAGTACAGGGTATAGCTGTCTATGCAAAGCACAATAGAATGCCTATATATAGTGGCAGGCACGTAGGCCCGTCTAATGCCTCAATGGGTTTTATTTACAATATAGATTTTTATATACTATATATACATGGATATTTATATATATATATATATATATATATGCTCTTTTTATATCTATTTTTTCTTCTGAAATACTTTTGTGAAAAACTATTGACCTTAAATTGTCGCAAACGCGTTGGCGTAATGAGCCCAAATTCTTGCCCATGGCGCAGCGACTGTTTAACGCAAATGAGCTGAAATTTATGCTCTTGACTGCTTTTGGCCAACTGGCCAACGCGAATGCGAATGTCTAACAGCTAACAGCTAACAGCTAACAGCGCAGGAAGTTGGCACTGCCTGTAGTTAGTTGTTGCTGCTGCCGCTGCTGCTGCCGCTGCTGCTGCCGCTGCTGCTGCTGCTAATGATGATGGCAATGACAGCTATATGACAGTTGCGACGCTTATGCAAATCCAGTTTCGGTCAATTGCATGGCCAATTAACAGATGCGAGAGAGAGAGAGAGAGAGAGAGAGAGAGATAGATAGGGGTAATAATATCAGCTCAATATCCGGGCTGATGGCGGCTGTGGGGCAATTAAGTGAGCAACGCTTGAATCGGCACAAGAGCAACAATTACGAATGCGGAGCAGGCAGCCGTGGCACATGCAACACAAACGCTTTCACTGCCCATTGCCCATTGCCCGCTGCCCGCTGCCCGCTGCCCGCTGCCCGTTGCCCGCTGCCCGTTGCCAGCTGCAAACAAATCCTAGCCAAAGATCAAAAACTATATAACGTGGGCGATCGCTAGCTTTCCCACGTTGTCGCTGCCGCCGCTGCCGCCGCTGCTGCTGCCGCTGCTGCTATCGTCTTGCTCTTGGAGCTTGGTCAGCCATTAGTCACGCTCCGAGTTTTGTTTATCTGGCGCGTCGCATTCGCCCGAAATCGCAGCGCATATAGACATTGGCCGTTGTCTTTGCCAAAAGAATAAATAAACAATCGGAAATATGCTTGGCAATGTTCATATAGATGTTGCCATTGTACCACACACACACACTCACACACACACACACACACACACACACACTCACACTCACACACACACGCACACATGCCCATTTCCAATCCAATTCCCGTTCACTTTCCAGCTGCTGATGCGCCGTTGTGTGGCCGGCCCAAGGCTTATTATTGTTATTATTGTTGCCGCTGCCGTCCGCTTGTTTGCATTAAGTCAGGCTAAGAGCCAAGTTTATGCCAGCATCAGCAACAAAGTGTTGCATAAAAAAAAGCAGAGCAACATTTGTGGCTCTACACATAAATACCCTGTAATAAGAACTTTAGCAGCTTCGCTCTCTGGCTCTAGTTCATGCCTTTATTTTGCCTAAAAAACTGTAATTTTCTTAATACACAGCTAACATATGCCCAGCACAATCATCATTGCCCATCGTTACGGCAATTACAGGGTATGGCGAGAGCTAGCCAGTTGCCATGCTGTGCTGCAGCTAATACATAGCTAACATATGCCCAGCACAATCATCATTGCCCATCGTTGCAGCAATTACAGGGTATGGCGAGAGCTAGCCAGTTGCCATGCTGTGCTGCAGCTAATACATAGCTAACATATGCCCAGCACAATCATCATTGCCCATCGTTGCAGCAATTACAGGGTATGGCGAGAGCTAGCCAGTTGCTATGCTGTGCTGCTGCTGCTGCTGCCGCCGTGAGAGATTTTCGGTCACTCAGAGTTCTTTGTTCTTTGTTCTGCGTTCTGTGTGCCAAGCGACATTTAAGCCGCAAAAGCAGCCAATTTCTAGCCAGCCAACAAAATGTTTATAAAGTTGGTGTTGGTGTTGCTGTTGCTGTTGTTGTTGTTGTTGTTTTCTTGCTCTTGCCATGGCAAGCATTATTGCCAACCAAGGAAGTCTTCACTCCAGCCGAGCTGGAGCCAGCGGCAGCGCCATCGAGCCGTGACCACTGCGCGTTCTATGCAATTTACAATTATTGCACGCGGCAGCTGCCAAGGCGCAGGCGCTGAAATTATGGAATGATTTAGCTGGAAATGGAGATGGAAGCCGAGCCGACAGCTGGAACTGAAGCTGGAGTTGGAGCTGGAGCTGGAGCTGGAGCTGGAGCTGGAGCTGAAAGTTGGAACTGAAGCTGCAACTAGAGCAAAGACTGGATCTGAAAGCTGGAACTAGAGCTGGGAATGGAGTTGAAAAGTTGGAACTGGAACTGAAAGCTGGAACTGGAACTGGAACTGGAACTAAAACTAGAGCTGAACACTCCAACTGAAGCTGGAACTAGACCTTAAGCTGGGCCTGAAAGTTGTAGCTGGAGCTGGAGCTGGAGATGGACCTGGCGCTAAAACTGGATTGGAATGCTGGAGCTGCAGATGGAGCTAGAAATGGAGCGGGAACTGGAGTTGAACACTAGAGCTGACAGGGCAGCTGGAGCTGACAGTGGAGCTGGAGCTGACAGTGCAGCTGGAGCTGGAGCTGGAGATGGACCTGGCGCTAAAACTGGATCGGAACGCTGCAGCTGCAGATGGAGCTAGAAATGGAGCTGGAAGTGGAGTTGAACACTAGAGCTAAAGTTGAATCTGTAACTAGAGCTAGAACTAAAGCAGAAATTGTAGCTGTAACTCGAGCTGACAGTGGAGCTGGAGCTGGAGCTGGAGCTGGAGCTGGAGCTGGAGCTGGAGCTGGAGCTGGAGCTAAGAGCTTGAGCTGAAGCTCAAGAACTAAACGCTATCTTAACTCTAAATGAAGTTGGAGCTAAAGCTGCCCGCAGAAGCTGTAACTTCCAGCTAAAGAATCAATCGTTATCTCTAGAGCCAGAGCCAAAACATGTGACACCTTCCGGAATTACACAAACATCAAATCTGAGACCCCAGGGCCCAACGTGGCACGCGCTGAAGACACTTTTGCTAGCAGAACGAAGCAAAAGTGTTTGCCTTGAACTGACCGACCAGTCAAAAGCACACACACACATCAACCATAAATCACTTCACTCAGTTGTATTCTAGAAAATTAGCATGGAAACTCCAGTAAAAGTCGTTATTCAAAATAATACTTGAGACTGTGCTCAACCAATTCGAATGCGACTGAGTTCTTTTCACTTTATTGACAAAATATTCAGCAAACTTAGCTATAATATTAGCCTAATTACTATAATATTTAAAGCCAACTATGCTGAAAATATTATCAAGTTCTTAGAGCATAATAGGGACATCCGAATGCTGCATGGAATATAGTTTTTTACTATTATTATATTATTATTATCCAAAAATGCGCAACAGACAAAGTCTGTGCATCCATAAGAGTCCACAGAGAAAATTCTATATCTCTAGCTCTTATGGTATTCAAGCGACGTTGGATAAAACTAGGTCAAACTATCGATTATTATCGATAGTAAGGAGCCGCACTGCGTACGGTATATAAGTCAGCTCGTCCGTCTGATCGAGAATACATAGCATGTTTATACATATACATATATATATGCATACTTATGTTGTGTTCACTAAAATAGTAGTGCGACTAAGATGTTGGAGCTAATACGCATAATATTAATATTAATATCAATATTAATATTAAATTTATATTTTTATATTCAAATTGTTCTCAAATTATTGTGCTTATCAGCAGCATTTCAGTCGCACTACTATTTTTGTGAACACAGCTTAAGTTGCTTTATGAAATATAATAAAAAAAAAAAAAAAAAAAAAAAAACAAAAAAATTACATTAGCTATTGCTAATGAAAAGTTCATTTTGTATCTCGAATTTCGCGCTTTCATATTTTTCAAGAAAAACGCCTCAAATCACAGGTAATCTAGCCAAGCTATAGTTTTGCCATTTGCCGAATGCAATGACAAATAATTGATAATAAATGGCAAAACGCGAAATAATGTCCAACAATCGCCGTGACATTCAAATTGCCTTTTCACCAAGATTTTTTTTTTTTTCTTGCCTTTTGGCTTGGCTTGGCTTGGCTAGCTGCGATGACCTCGATCTGTGGCTGGTCGGGCGCGCACATCTTCTTGCGTTAATGTGCGCTGCCATCTATGTACAGGTACGCTGAAGCTCACCTACATAGCTAGCCGGCTAGAGGGACAGTCGGTGGGATGGTGGCTGTTGGCTGTTGGCTGTTGGCTGTTGGCTGTTGGCTGTTGGCTGTTGGCATGGTGGGGCAGTCGGGCGCCTGATGAACGGACCCACTCAGCGAACAGTATCAGAAAGTGATCATAAATCTGTATAACCTGTATGTTGATTTTCACCTCACTCGCTCGCCAGCAACACACCTGTGCGAGTGTGTGTGTGTGTGTGTAGCTCTAGACTTGTTGTTGCTTATAACGAGGCTGAGCTGGAGTCGCGTTCTGTGTGCCCCCAAAATATAAAAAGTGAATTTTTGCGGCACTCGCTCCACTTCAGCCTTCGAGTTGGAAGCTTTTGTTGCCTTGTTGCTGTTGCTGTTGCTGTTGTTGTTGTTGTTGTTGCTGCTGTTGCTGCTGTTGCTGTCTTATTTCAGTTGACTTTTATACACTTTGTGTGCTGTTTATTTTGTTTTTGGGTCTCAGTTTCTTGTTTTTATTTTATTTGATTTGATTTAGTTGAGTTTTGCCTTTGCCTTTGCCTTTGCTTTGCTTTGCTTTGTTTTGTTTTTTGCGCACTTGGCCTTAATTGCGCATGCGCGCGCACTTTCAATTCCTTTTGGGATGATGACGCTGACGTCGATTAGAAACGGGCATTTGTGGCAGAGAGAGGCGGCAGGTGGGCAGGCAGGCAGGCAGGCAGGTGGGCAAATTGAAGCTGTGGCAAAAGTAGATTTCAAGCGCGCCAATTATCGTGATGCGGCACGATAATGTAATAATTTTCAAGTTGTCTGGGGTTAACCGTGCGTATAGCAACTAGAATGGAGCAATGCCAACAGAGGGGGGCGACGCGCCCAAGGGGGCAGCCAGCAAATTGAGGCGGGCGAATCCAAACGTAAATTGCTACGAAATGCGGCGTGCCGCGAGTGCTAAGCTGTGTTGTCTCCATTTTATTTTTTTTTTTGTATTTTTTGCCTTTTTGAATTTTTGCCTTTTTGGCCAACCCAGGCTTTTGGCCAAAAAGCAAGTTCATGACAACAACAACAACAGCAACAACAACAGGAATAACAAATACAACAAGCAAAAAGTTCAGTAAAATCAAAATTGAAATAAAAAAAATATTGCAAAAGACCGAACTGCGCATGCTCTATAGATGTAACTGTAAATGCTTTCAGCCTATATTTGAAAATATTTTTAATTTATATTTAAATGTATGAAAATTTATAATAATTTAACAATTGTTAATTTAATTGTTAATTATGAAATTATTTAAATATTTAATATAATTAACAAATATTGTTGAGTTCTTAAAGGATTCAAATCAAAACCTGAGCCTAATTGGCCCAATGCCTTCTATGCTCGATTGCGGCAAAAACTGTGTTTCGGCCATAAACTGATTCAGTTATGTAGTTGGGCTGAAACTGAACTGGTCCATTCATGCGTAAACCCGCAAAGCCTGAATGAACGTGTTTTGCTACCCTGATCCAATTGAAGTGTATCGACAGAAAAAGAGCTTTAAGATTGTCTCGCATACAGATTTCTAGAGGCAGCGAAATGTTTTTTTTTTTTTTTATTATATATATATATATACACTATATATATATATATATGTATATATATATATTTATATTTATTTCTTTCTTCTTTTATGCTCTTTTTTTGCTACTTTGGTAACAGGTTCGTCGCTGTTGAGAAAAAGTCAAACGGCTCAATAATCGAAGACGGCTACGACGGCGACGGCGACGGCGACGCCGACTGCGACGGCAACTGCGACTCCAACTCCATGATGGCTGGTGCGCAATGGCAGCCGGATAAAATGAGGACAACAACGGCGACAACTTTAATGAGGTTATGTCTAGCTTGTTTGTATCTGTGCAAATGTATCTGCATCTGCATCTGCATCTGTATCTGTATCTGTATCTGCATCTCTGTATCCGTACTTGTATATTTGGTTATCTCTCTCTCTGTGTGTGTGTGCGTGTCCGTGCTACCGCTTACTATGTATGTCAGCTGGGATAGGCAGACAGCCAGTCAGATCTCAGGTCTTTTCGCTTTTTATGACAGTTATTATTATTTTTATTTTTATTTTTCTTCTTCTTAAAAATAACAGGCAAAATCATAACTGCAATGCATATTTGCTTACCACTTCCTCTGGCCGTAATGGGCTGGTACGAGGCACTCGTAATTGCTGCTGTTGACTTTTGTTGTCTCGCCTGTTGTTATTAATGTTGCTGCATATTTTCATTAGTTTTTAGCAAAATTGCACCGATCATCAAATTGCGAGAGGAAAAAACAAAAACAAAAACAAAAACAAAAAAGTATAAAAGCGAAACAACTCTTTAAAATATGCACAAAATTCATATGCTTTTCACTACATGATACACGAGAAAAAAAAATAACAAAACAAAACACACTCAAAGCGATAACAAAAACAAATCGTGGATAGAAAGAGGAAAAAAACCGTTGCACGCCTGCGCTTTCAAAACTGTTTTGGCAAAGCTTTTTTCTGTGAGCTGCGAACGCAGCGCCAACTTTCACGTACGAGTGTTCAAAGCAAACTAACTGACATCGGCTTCGGCGACGGCGATGGCAACGGCGATTGCGATGGCGATGGCGATGGCGATGACGATGGAAACGGCAACGGCAACGGCAACGGCAACAACGACGACGACGACGACTCCTCCAATTCGATTGCGACTGCGCCAATCGCCAAAGTCAACTAACAGCTCTGACTGTTTCAGCCGTTTTCAAGCCAGCAATGAGCGCACATAACATATGCATACAAAGTATAATAAACAGCTTGGAATATATAAAATATATAATATTCTAATACTATAGATAACTCAAAATGCATTTTTACGCATATATTACGCATACTTCTATTATATCATATATACATGGAAGCGAATTTGTATTCAAAATATAATTAAGTAATTTGCTAGCTACAAATATAGAATTAATTTAAAACCAGCAAGAACATTAACAAACTCCACACATAATAGTAATACTTTATATATGACCTTAAACCGTCAAACACTGCTTCTAGTAGTTGGCTACTAAAAAAACAAAAAGCTATAAGCGATTCGCTCAGCACACGCAAGCTTAAAAGCTGTCAACACTATTGCGTCTGCTCTTTTCGCTTCGTCGGCGTTGCCACTGCGTTGCAATTACACCGACTTATTCGCCGCGACCGCAATCAGTGCCCGTTTGCGTCGTCGCCGCCGCACTTAGACGACTGATTAGCTACCGATGGTGCCGTGCCACACAGTGGCCGCTGTCTTGCCTCAGTTAATTTCCTTTAATTTTTTGCGGCTTTTTCGCATATGGGTTAGTACGCAAGCAATATGTACAGACATTACGAATGTTTTCCATGATTATTTACCTGCGCCACTAACTGTACATTTGCAATGTGCGCTACACGTGCATTTTGGCAGTTTGAACTGCGCACTAAGCAGCGTCTTCAGTTCGGGAATGATAGACATACATATGTATGTAGATAGAATATGCTAGATTCTGACCAAGACTGCCTTTATACACGGGCATACGCCATATCTTATCAGGTCACATTAAGTAACCTACATATTTATATGCATATATAGCTAACAAACAGTTACAATTCGAACGAAAATATATTAGACAATAGCCAGTATCAATCACTTGTCACTTGTCCGTTTTCATCTTGATCTCGAATGCCTCATAGGTGAACTCTTCAATGATCTTCATGTTCTTAATGATGAACTCCTTGATGGCGGCCACATATTCGGCTGCGCTCTTGATAAGGTTCTGGAATGCCTCGATCACCTTGCCTTCGCCTTCCAGCTGACCCTTGTACTTTTCGTCAGTGACCTGCATGATGTAGCCGCGTAAGCCCAAGATCTTCGCCTGCGCGACGGCAAACAGTTCGAAGGCCTCCTTCTGCAGGTTTCCGTTGATCTCAAAGTCACAGGCCATAATCTTCTCCTTCGGGTCCGCTTCTGCCATTATGTCTAGCCTTGGTCAATTTAGTAGATTTTCGGATAGATGTTTTTTGTTTTCAAACCAAATTTACACACAGACAAACTGACTGAAACTTGACATAAAAATCGAGCAACGCGTTCGCCCTTATCTTGGCTTGATTTTCAACTGATTCCCATTGAAACTCGCCATTTTGCAGAGCTTTGGTTCGACTAGAAGAGTCCTGTTATTCCTATCATTCTATGCTTCTCTTACACATACAAACATGCAAACACACACACACACACATACATGCGCGTACGTTCTGCTAACTGCGCAGTTTACGCAGCGACTGCGCTTGGACTGCGCTCATGGGCTTTACTATGGAAACTGAATTGTTGAATGACTTTTCTTCTAGATGGACTTTTCTTAGCACACTTTTAGAGCGTGTTAATTCGTATTCTCATTATTATGTTTATCACAAATATTTGCTTTGCAGCATTTCACTCGCACTACTATTTTTATGCACACAACTGCCTATACGAGGTTCGTTCAAAGAAATATCGCGAATTTCCTGTCCTATGATCGTGTCCAGCTTCTCCATTGCTGCCGTCTGCGTTGCCCCAATCAGCGCATCGAATCCTCGATGCCTTAAGGCAGCAATATGGAGCCAGATCTGGGGCTTGTGGTAACGGCGGCAGCATCAGTTTGGTTTCTGATGTTTTCTTTGTTCTTTTTCATTGTGGCCTGAAAAGTGGATAGAGTTTCTTGCGACAATTGATGGCATAGGCAAAGCGGCGATCAGCCCAGATTAGCCCAGTTTACGAAATGGCCAATACTTGCGGCAAAATTCGGACACATCGGGACGAATGTATATCCACGCAAAGTATATGACAATATATAGAAATATGCGCAGCTTCCAGAATTTTGCCATTTGCGCTTCTTCTTCAAGTCAAACTGGAGCAGGAAACATTGCGAAATGACTGCGATTCAGCGATTTGATTTCAGTTACAATTAATAGAAAACTGGGAAAACTAATTTAAGCACAACCAACACGGAGAAGTTCTGACTGAATGCTAAATACGATACATGTAGGTCTATATATATGTCTTAATATACATATATATATATATATATATATATATATGTTTATGCCTCAGCGAGGCAGCGCAGCCGTTGCCTTCGCCGTCAAACGCAGAGAATCGCCAAAAAAGAAAATAAAATAAATAAATAATAAAAATATCAAATGCACAACACAAACAACACTCGCATTAAATAACAATATTAACAATATAATTATATAACAAACATAAAAAAGTAGCAAAATAATGTTAATTTAAATCACAGCTCGCGGCGTTTGCGGCTTCGTCTAAAAGCGATTTTTCTCAACTTTGTCTTTTGGCTGTCGCGGCTCTTCCTTAAACACGGGCACAACGGTGCGCCTGGGTTAGTGGGCGGGGCGGGGGCGGGGGCGGGGGCGGGGGTGGCGTCAGGCAGGCGAGTAAAAAAAAGTGAATGAAAAAAATTAAATAAATTGTTTAACTAAATAGCCAAGACAACGACAACGGCAACGACAACGGCAACGTGAGCAGCCACAAACAGCCACAAAGACAATGAAATAACACAGCGAAAAGCGCAACGACCACCGAATACCCTGCAATTTCTGTAATTTTAAGCTACAAGCAAAGGCATATAGCAAGCCTAATCAAATTTTCACTTCATTTGGCATTTGGGTCACAGCCCAGACTTTTACATAAGCTCAAAAAACAATCCATGGGAATTTGTGAATTTGCATTTTACTTAAAAAAAAAAAAAAAACAAATGTTTTTCATACAGTTTTCAGTTTGAGAGTTAAATATTCGATACATGCATATCCTGTAAATAGAATTATAGCAAAATACATGGAATATATCTTTGCAAAACTTGTACATTTGGTAAGCTATATAAAAACAATCTTTGTGCATGGCTTATTGGATGGAATGAATAGTAAATCGTAAATCGTAAATCGTAAATCGCAAATAGTGTGAGAGGTTGTCAACCTGCCAGGTATGGGAAAACGTGGGCCGGTTCCAGATTAAACAGATTTAACAGTTATAGCCGAATGCACGCACAGACATAGGCACAAGTACAGATACATATATAGATACAGATATAGATATAGATATAGATAAAGATATATTTAATGGATTCCTGTTAACAATTTGAGATTCGTTTAGCAAATTTTTGTTTCGTGCACAACTGAATTTAGCTTAAGTGCTTTATAGATATTATCATATATAGTATACGTATATTTATATCAAAAAAAAAAAAAAAAACAAACAATTATATAGTATATAGATGGGTGTACATGATATTCATATAGATAAAGTTTACACAAGATTCATTATTCGCATTTTATGACCCACACAGAAGCCATGAGAATTTCGATTCACAAAAAAAAAAAACGGGAGAGATATATATGTAGAGACAGAGCGAGAGCGAGAGGGACGTAGCTCTCTTTATGGATAGCCCTTGCGTGTTTTTGGGGGCTTACGTTCTGCAAATGGAGAGCGTGTCCAGTAGAAAGACGGCGCCATTGATGATCATCAACGATCCAGCTGCGATGGCGTTACGCTTGCGTTCCTTCAAGAAATCGTAGGTGTCATGCCACTCATCAATGACCAGAGCACCTGAGGCCACGAACAGAATGCAGCCGAGCAGCGAGAGCAGCGCGTTGAGACGTTTCTCCACAACCGAATTGATCACGTGTCCTAGAGAGAGAGACAGACATAGAGAGAGAGAGAGAGAGTGAGTTGAGATCTGTGATAGCACATAATTATAGTTTTATCGACTCACCGATCAGCAGGACGGCGCAGATGATTGTGTAGCCCACAATGGTGCCACACACAATCAATGGACGCTTGGTCAGGTCTCCCACCACCTCATAGAGCACCACGCAGGCGATGGCAATACCCTGTAAATACATCAAACATATCAGCAATGATGGCAAAAAAAAAAAAAAAATTAGTTTGGCGATTGCAATTCAAATTTGGGCAGAGCCAAGCCTCTGGTATACCCTGCTTGAGATCAATTGCATTCGCCTAGGCGCTGTACTTGACAGCGATAGAGCTATATAGCATAAGTTCTGTACACATACTCTATACTCTTTATAGCATAAGTACTGTACACACACTCTATACTCTATATAGCATAAGTACTGTACACATACTCTATACTCTTTGGAGTATATATATTCTACACTCTATATATACTCTGCATTTTTTTCCATTTATAATTTATTTACTATTTATTATTTTATTTTATTTATTTTATTTTTTTTTTCCATTTATTATTCATTTACTATTTATTATTTTATTTTATTTTTTTATTTCTTTTCCATTTAATATTTATTTACTATTTATTTTTTACTTTATTTATTTTTATTTTATTTACTTTTATATTATTTTATTTTATTTTATTTATTTTTATTTTATTTTTTTATTTATTTTTTTTTTATTTTATTTATTTTTATTTTATTTTATTTTATTTATTTTTATTTTATTTATTTTTATTTTATTTATTTTTATTTTATATATTTTTATTCTATTTTATTTTATTTATTTTTATTTTAATTTTATTTTATTTTATTTTATTTTATTTTATTTTATTTTATTTTATTTTATTTTATTTTATTTTATTTTATTTTATTTTATTTACTTTTATTTTATTTATATTTTTTTATTTATTTTTATATTATTTTTTTATTTTATTTTTTTTTTTTATTTTATTTTTTTTATTTTATTTTTTTTTTATTTTATTTATTTTTATTTTATTTTATTTATTTTTACATTATTTTTTTATTTTATTTATTTTTATTTTATTTATTTTTATTTTATTTATTTTTATTTTATTTATTTTTATATTATTTTTTTTATTTTTTTTTATTTTATTTTTTTTTATCTTATTTATTTTTTTTATCTTATTTATTTTTATTTTATTTTATTTATTTTTATTTTATTTTATTTATTTTTATTTTATTATTTTTTTAACTGTTTAAACTGATTTATTTCTATTATATTTAATTTCTTTTTTTTTAATTATTATTATTATTAATTATTTTAAATTAAAAAAAGAAAAATTGTTGAAATTCTTTGATTCAAGTTATTGCATAGACCAATCAAGAGAAGTATTGTAAAAATGTCCTAACTCTGTCCTTTACTCTAATATATCTATGTACATTTATAGAAAGCTCAATCCATGAATCGAGTCGTATGAAATTAAACCTTCTGCCAGAAAAGTCATGACAAATAATGGCACGGATATAGCTTTAAAATAAAATCAAAAACAGTCTAAGATCTGAAACCATTTTTGCTTAATTGCGATTTCTTTGCCTATTACTCTTATTTGGCCAGCCTATATTGAACTGTGCCGTATGCCAAGTAGGTAAAGCTTTTTATACCCTGAACCCATGGAAGACCACAGTGCGTTATCTATATGTGTGTGTATGTAAGTGTGCGTGTATATATGTGTGTGTGTCTATATATGTATGTGTGCATGTGTTTATGTATGTAAAAGAGAAGCGTAGAATGATTGGAATAGCAGCTGTGAGCAGGGTTCAGGGTAACTCCTAGTCGGACACTCCCGACAAGAAGAAGTATTTGTCTTTTCTTTATATGTATGTAGTAAGTGTGCGTGTATATGTATGTGTGTGTCTATATATGTATGTGCGCAGGGTTCAGGGTAACTCCTAGTCGGACACTCCCGACAAGAAGAAGTATTTGTCTTTACTTTATATGTATGTAGTAAGTGTGCGTGTATATGTATGTGTGTGTGTCTATATATGTATGTGTGCATGTGATTATGTATGTAAAAAAAGAAGCGTAGAATGATTGGAATAGCAGCTGTGCGCAGGGTTCAGGGTAACTCCTAGTCGGACACTCCCGACAAGAAGAAGTATTTGTCTTTTCTTTATATGTATGTAGTAAGTGTGCGTGTATATGTATGTGTGTGTCTATATATGTATGTGCGCAGGGTTCAGGGTAACTCCTAGTCGGACACTCCCGACAAGAAGAAGTATTTGTCTTTTCTTTATATGTATGTAGTTACAAAACAAAGGCCAATTGCTTAGTTCAGATACTAGAATTTTAATTAGCAGCAGGTTCAGTTGTATTTCAGTGACTAAACTCTAAATTGCGCACACGTAGACCCCACCCCAATGAATCATCTGGATTTCCAATGAAAAGAACAAGCGAATAGTAATGTGTGTGAGATTGTTTGCATTTGTCGAGCATTTATTGGGCGTGAAATATGACAAAGGTGTCAGCGATGAAAAAGGCGGCGGTGAGAAAGGACAGCACTCCGGAGGCCAAGATGGTGTTCTTATCTTTGGCGAGCTCGTAGCGGTGCATCCAGCGATCGAATATGATGGCGCCCGTCGACACGAACAGCACACAGCCAGACACCGTGAAGAGTATGTCGATGCGCTTGTCCAGCTTGGCGCCCAGCAAGTGGCCTGCAATTGCAATTGAAGGTGCAGTCAGGCAACTGCGGGCAACTGCCGAGGATCAGGCGTGCGGCGATATTACCTATGCTCAGTGCACTGCATATGATCAGATAGCCGGTCAGCGTTCCACAGACGAGCATCGCCTGGCTGCTATAGCTGTGATCCGTCACGCTCTCGATCAAAATGATAATGCTCGCCGTGAAGATCTGCGATTAGCGCTTGAAACATTGGATCAGACGGGATCAACGGGACAGCGGGACAGCGGGACAACTAGACAACGGGACAGCTGGACAGACAAACTCAAACGGAACACAGGTAAAGCGAGAATAAACTGTAGACCAAAGGCAAAAGACAGAATCAACTGTAGAAACGTGATACACAGAGAAGAAGAGAAAGGCACTAGATTCTCAATAGATTTTAGGCAATACAATAAAGCAATAAATATATTCATTGAAATATATATATATATATATATATATATATATATATATATATATATACAACTGTTTATCTGAATCTTATTGAAAACACAAAGAAGGTTATTCACAGAGACTCCAAGTACTCTTTATCTATCTTACTTTATATCCATCTATACTCATTTATGTAATCTATCCATCTTTGTATATATCTGTCTATCTATATATCTATTTTCTATAAATCTATCTATCTATCTATCTATCTATCTCATATGCCCTTATATCTATTTATTTACTTATCCATCCATCCATCTCTCTATGTGCTTATCTATCTATCTGCCCATATAGCCATCTATATATTAATAGCACTCTATTCCTCTTGCTTTTATACATATTCCATCTATTTATTTCAACTTGGGTTATCTATGCTTCTATCCATCGTTCTAACTATCAACAAATTCTATTCATCTTTATCCATTCATCTGTTTAATTATCTATCTATATTTCTATCTATCTGTCTATCTTTCAATTCACATTTATCCATCCAATATACCTATCTATCTATATTTCCATCCGATTACGTATACTTGTGTATGAGTATATGTATAGATGTATATTTATCTAAGCTTTCCATTCACCTAACTATATATTTACACCTAACTATATCGTTCTATCTATAAATCTATGCATATATCTATATCTATATTTCTTTGTATCTTTCGATGTATCTTACTATCCATATCTATATTTCTATTCATCTTACTATCCGTCTAACCAGCTATCTATATCTATCATCTATCTATCATATACCTATCATATACATGTATATAGACATATATTCATCTATTTGATCCACTTATTTCGACTTGAGTGCCCCACGCTGCAAGAGTTAAGAGTCCGCATTCATATGCCAGCCATAAGTCGTATTGCCTGTTGTTCTATAATAATTCTATAATGGCTATAAGTCGAGGCACTTAATGCCATACGGAATTCCCAGCACACTAAAGCCAATTTGCTTATCAAATGTGAAAATTATTTAGATATTGATATTGACAAATGGCCGTAATATTGCTGGGCCATTGCCAACAAATGGATCTATTAAGCTAACGCTATACACATATACATATATATATATATATATAGATAGATAACTGTTATGTATGTGTGTTTGTGTGTGTGTGTGTGTAGATGACATGGGAACGCTTCCTGCTTAACTGGGGCAATCAATCAATCAATTAGAAACGCTGTTAGACGCCGTTAATTGCCAGCTAAAAGGATGAGACATGGTTACACATCCTGTCAAGGCTAACACAAACACACACACACACACACACACACACACACACACACACACACACATAAGTTGGAAATTGTTTGATTTGTAATATGAGCTGCCTGCAACAACAACAACAACAACGACGACGACGAAAAGTCATTAAGGTAGCATGTTTATTAAGTCAGAGATAATGCATGATACAGGCTCTATATATATATATATATATATTATATATAGAGAGACAGAGAAAGACAGAGACAAAGAGAGAGAGAGAGAGAGAGAGAACGAGAGAGAGATGGGTATCGCCTATATTTGAATGCCTGGGCATGTGTTTTATTAATGTTGCCGTCGCGCCCATTAGTAGCAAATAAATTTGGCTGATAAGAAAAAAGGGAAAAATTAGGCAAGAACAAATAAAATTTGTATGCCAAATAATTACGAACTGGCCCCCATTTGTTTGTATTTTGCTTAATTTAATTGGGCACATGGCAAATTCTGAACTGAGCTACATATACACAGCTGTGTTCATAAAAATAGTAGTGCAACTGAATTGATGAACAGCAACATTTTGCGATATGCATTATGCTTTCAAAACAGTTTTGAACGTGTGTAAACATACATATATGTATATATATATATATATATATATATATATAGATATAAATGATAATATTAATACTCATTGCAAATTGTTGATTATCGCAAAGCTTTGCTGTCTGGTTGCACTACTATTTTTATGATCACAGCTTTATACATACATATATGGACATATTTATATTTTGCAATTTGCAATTTGCAATCTGCAATTAGCCACGCCCCCATTTCGTGCTCATATCTCATCATCAATCTATTGAGTAAGTCAATTTGTGGTGTTTCAGATTTATAACTGAGTTTCATATAGCTTCCATAATGCCAGATATCAAACCACCTAGAAATACATGCTGTGCCACGCCCCCATTCATATTGGCATATTCTAAATAATGCTCAGCACTTTCTAAGACAACTAGAATCACAACTCTATATGTATTTCCAACATTCTTGAAGCCCAGCTTAAGCAGTGCAACATCAGAAGACGCTCAAGCGCAGTTTGCCGCAAGCCAATATGCTCATTTCACTCTGCGAGCGAGCGTAAACCCATGAAATTTAATAGTAAAAACAACAATCCATATCTCTAGGCTAAGCTAACTCAGCATTTCGATACGCCTAACATGTCTCGGCTATAAGCAAATTTCTAGTTTATAGCCAAAATGATGAACTCAACATAAAAATTTTACTATTTTTTATTACTGTTGTCAAGTTTTGTTTATATTCATATAAAAATGTGCTAAAATTACAATTTAAAAAAAAAAAGTTTTCTTTTATGCTTTTCTATATTCGGAGCACACCTCAAAATCCACACATGGAAAAACGAAAAGCAAAGCAAAGCGAGAACCAAATCGAGATCGAATCAATGGGATCAGCTCCAAAGAAATTTGATAAGTTTGATAAATTTGTTTAGAGTTACGAGGCGAAAATGTTTTTTGAGCTATCTAAAGCTTTGATTTAGGTTTGTGAAGTTTGGAAACATTTGAAATGCAATGAAAACATGAAAATATTGAATGAAAACAATGAAAAGTTTATGCTGTTCGGGAAATCTACAGAAACATGCACTAAAGACTCGAGTTTACCTTATCTTTAGATATAAATTTTAGTTTTTGGATGATTTACTTTAATCTATATTAGAAGAAAACTCAGATTTGCCAAGTCTATCTGTAACATCAGACCCCATTTTGAATGCTAACTTACAGGGTATGCAAAAGTTTCTTTCTCTCTCTATATAAACATTTTACTCTTTGGATGATTTACTAAGTTTATTCAATATTAGAAGAAAAAAAGACGTTTCTAAAAGTCCTGATACTAAAACGCCCCAAATTTGACTGTTTTTGTACAGGGTATGCAAAAGTTTCCTTCAACTAAAGTTATTCCTTTCAGTTTCTACATAATTTCCTTCAATCAATACATGAATTAAACTAAACTGTCTGCTTAGTCTGTATTTTAAAATACCCTATTTTGAACATTGCTGTACAGGGTATACAAAAGTCTCATTTCTCTCTCGATATATATCTATACATAAATTGCAGTTCTTGAATGATTAAATTTAACTGATACAAGAAGAATATTCAGATTTTTCAGATGTGAGAATACCCCATTTGCATGCTGTTGTACAGGGTATACAAATTCATTTGTAAACTGTTACGCATCGTTAGCTGGAATTTCCACTTTGTTATGAGCCATGTCCATAGGCTGTCCAAAACTTAAGCCTATGCGACAGCAAAGTAAACGTACAACAATCTATTCAGAGCTGATCGACGCGAGCCATGCCCATATATCAGGCACGAATTGTAGCGCGCTTAGCTAGCAGGGGGAGTAAGAGTAAGAGGAGGAGGAGGAGGAGGAGGAGGAGGGGAGGGGGTCGGCGGCAAAGCATTTAGCAATTAATTATATGACGCTAACACGCCATTGACAATGGCCATTACTCCGAGCTGGCAACAATGGGCCATGCCCCAAAAAACCAAAAACAAAAACAACAACAAAACAGAAAAAGAAGAAGAAGAAGCGCAAATAAATTAACAATGCGAACAATAATAAATGCGCTACAAATAGCGCGCACAGATCCGCAGTTAAAACATTTATTAGCTCGTAAACAGATTTGCGAGTGTGTTGCAAGAGTTGTTGCTGTTGCTGCTGTTGTTGCTGTTGCTGTTGCTGTTGCTGCTGGCTAAAGAAAACTTTGTATAGAGGTCGAACATGAACTGAACACTATGAACATGTCTCTCTGCCCCTGTGTCTATCTATCTGTCTGCCTATACATATGTATATCAAATGCAAACACTAACTGCGTCGCCTTATCTGCAATGCCTTGAGGCTCAGGGCCCGTGACTGGCGTTGCCTAAAAGCCAGTAACAAATACTTGTTGCCAAAAGAATGTTGCGAATGTTCAATAGTATTGAATGAAAATGACTCAGCTGCAGGCACTTGCTGCTGCTGCTGCTGCTGCTGCTGCTGACAGTTGCTGCTGCTGCTGCTGCTGCTTGTTGCTATGGCTGCTGCTGCTGCTGCTGTTTAGCTCATTAAATGACCCAATAACAACAGCAACAACAACAAAATATTAAAAATTAGCTATGCCACACTCGCACACATTAGTTTTGTTATTGTTTATTCAATGCAGCGCCCGCAGCTTCGACCTCTGCCGATTGCCACCAACGCTGGCGCACATGGCGTATGCGTAATGTAAATCTGTTTATGTTCGCACTTGCTATAATTATGACATCATCATCATCATCATCATCATCATCATCATCATTATCATGATGATGAACTTCAGTTCGTGATCGACTGACGCTGCTGCTGCTGCTGCTGCTGCTGCTGCCGCCGATTACGTGCCAATGCGACTTGAGGCGCGTCTTGATTTCATTCCATTTAATTAGCCAAAGCGCGAGAGCTATGAAAATGCCCACAAAAAAAAAAACCAGAGGTGTGGTCCCTATATACACTCAAGGCCAGAGTGCACACACACACACACACACACACACACACACACACACACTCACAAGAGTATTGATCTAGGCGTATGGCTAGAACCAGTTGCGGCGGCTTAAACTATTCATTTATTTATGCCAAATTTACAATTTGTTTACGTCTCTAAGTCGTAAAAGAAGAGCAGCAAGATGAGCCTATGTGGACAAGGTGCTAAGCAGAGGATTCTATCCTTAAGAGTTAAGGATCTATTTATCATCTATCTACGTGTAAACTTTTCGAAAATATATCTTAGCATTACGCTACAAGTTTTTTTTTTATTACTATATGCTGTGTTCATAAAAATAGTAGTGCGACTAAAATGTTGGACAGCAACGTTTTGTGATAAATATAATAATGTGAAAACAATTTAAAGCGAGTATTAATATCAACATACACGCATATATTCAAATTGTTTTCCAAAATATTATGTTTATCATTTCGATCGCACTACTATTTTTATGAACACAGCAATATACATATGTATGTATGTATATGTATGTATGTATATATATATAATTATATATATATAAATTTATCTCCCACACACTGCTGCGTGGCTGCATGGCTGCGTGCATCTTAATTGAAAGTCAAGATTAAAATAGTTGCTAAATTAAGCGGCAAATTGTTCGCTTTAAATTTGAAATGATCCAATGCTAAGGCAAGTGTTCTATATATAACTCTGATCCACAGACCTAAAAAACCAGTCAAAAGCATTCCAGTCGGCTGCAACTGACCGCATAATACTCGCTGAAGCTGCTTTATGACATTCATACATACATATATTATCAAGATTATCAGATCAACCACAATCCCAATGTAATAGACAGACCTTAACTAACTCTCTTTTGCCACGCCTCCAAGCGACTTGTATGAAGAATTTTAAGTTAATCTATAAAGTAGGTTTGCCACGCCCCCACAGGGGGTATAATTTATTATTATATATATATATATATATGTACTATATGTATTATTTACCACCTATAAGCGCTGAAATTCTCGAAATTGGCCAAAAATCTTAACATTTGACAGCAATTGGTTGAGTGCACAAAACCAATATACTCTGCTCAATTAACGTGAACGAGCATACAAGTGTGATTCTGAAGTCATCCCAGTCATGCCAGACATCCATCCCAGTCATCCCAAGGCGATAAGACACAGCTGCATGCGTCATGTTGCACCGCAACGAGTGCAAGTCGACGCATTGATAATGCCTCAAGCAAGCATCTACTATATACAAATGCAATTTGCAAAATAAACACATATAGTAAACGAGGTCAGCTGATAAACTTAATTGTTCCAATGAATTTCAATATATGTTCAAAACAAATTTTCACATTTTTGTGGGCTCAAAATGGGCGAAAAAAGAAAGAAGAAGAAAGAAAAATTTATGTAGCTAAAGTTGAAAGTTTGCTGATTGCGCATATTCGACTGCGTAATACCCGTTAATAGTATATTATTCTAACAATATTTCATTTGTTAATCCGATCTTCATTCAAATTCTGCCAAATTTCAATTTTTTTATTTTAATAAACAACATTTTTGTTTATGCCAACAGATGGAGGGACACAAAACCGTTTTCCGACAGACAGACAGACAGACATTTGTACATAAATAAGGCATGGCAATAAATATCAAGTAATCTGCGCAACGGTGACATCATGGATAGCAGAGAGCATCATCGGCGGAAGTCAAAGCGTTGAGTTGATTGCTTTTGTTGTTACTATTTGTTACTCTGGCCACAACATGTGCATGGAGCGCGTCGAGCATTCATTATTGTTTTTGCTTCTTCTTCTCCTTATTCTACTTCTAATACAATTGGTCGGACGATCTCAGCAGATTAATGACATCATGCTGAGCCGGGCCGGGCCGGGCCGGGCCGAGCCGAGCCGCAACGGGGATCACAAAAGACTAATAATGCCAGCCACGCATTAGAGAACTACGCAGTTACAAAAAAGGAAGCACGCACAACAACAACAAAATAGACTGCCAAAAAAAGAAACTTCAAATGAAGTCATGACCAATAATGAAAACGAGTCTGAGCAATGCGAACCGGTTGCTTCAAGGCAACTGCTGCAAGGGTAGAAACAATAACAATAACAAGTAGAAGTATAAGTAGAAGACGAAGACGAAGAACAAGAACAAACTCCGCCACAGCAGCCGGCGCGAGTAGAAGTTAAGTGTAAAGAGGAAAAGAGAAAAACGCAAGCAAAGTGTAGCCCAAAAGGGAGCTGCGACACAGAAATGAAAACAGTTTTAACAGGACTCACACAGCATAGATAAGTCACACAGTCACACAGAATATATAGTGTACATAGCATACATACACACATAAATATATGTACATATGTATGTATGTAAAAATACAATTGTCAACAACTGTTACTCACCAGCTCAATGATCTTCAATAGCAAACGATTGTTAAACTCCATGGCGTTTTCGTTGATGCGGTTTGTTTTAGCTTTTGATTTATTCTCTCCACTTCACGCAGTTAACTGTGTGCACGTCTTGTTCGAGCGCTGTGCGAAAACTGACTGAACCGAAGGTACGCCAGCGCGCACATCCAAAGCTCAGGCAGTCCAGGCAGAGGCATAGCGCCGTCATACCGAAACCAACATCGACGACGACGACGGCGACTGCGACAGAGACTGCGACTGCGACTGCGACTGCAAACAACGCATTTGCCATCGACAACAGCAACTGGTATGCGTTAGTGTTGTGTGTGTGTGTGTGTGTGTGTATATATTTACCAATACAGAGAGTTACTCCAATTCTTATCAACGTCAATTGACAAATACGAAATATTAACATATGTATGTATGTATGTAAATACATTATACCTTTATATATATGTATATAGATATGTATGTGTGTATACTTAAGACCTTCTTTTATATTTATTATAAAAGTAAATAATTTCCATGCAAATAATGAAGGAAATTAAAGATTTTTTGACTATTTTTTGCAATATAAATACGTTTAAAAATGTTTTTGCCATTTATTTATTTATTCATAAATATTGCTAGATATTTGTGTATTTGATCAATTTCGCAATAACTGACAGATTCGAGCCGTAAGATTTATGAAGACGAAATTGTTGTTGGTTTTTGGTAAGTGTGGAAAGCGGAAGAGGATTGACTGTTGATGGTTTCATTTATTTATATATTTTTAAGTGAAAGAATTTTTTATATATTTTTAAGTGAAAGATCTTTGATGCTCTTGGGAAAAGTTACTGGAAACATAATTCCCTCATATATGCATTTCGGATAGTCTCCTATTATATATTTAGGCAACCCTTAAAGAATTTCGGACATTAGCTATACATACGTGCAACTGATGAACACTAAACTAGTTTTAGTGCTTATTTCATAATTCTTTATAGAAATTTACTCATTTACATTCATAGAACTTGTCGTAATCCCTCTGACTGTTTCACGCTATCTCAGTTACTCTCAATCGCAAAATTATCTCGTCTTCGTGCTCTTTTTTCTCTTTTACTCTCTTTCTTTTATACTCTGTCTCTAACACTCTCTTTTTTATCTGCCCTTTAGCCCGCCTCTTTCTCATCCAAGCTCCGTGTCTTCCTTTCTCTCTTTTGCTTGTCAGGCCCTCTCTTAATCTGCGTCTCAACCTCCCTCTTTTTATTTCTCTTTCTGTCCTCTCTGCATCTCTGTCTTACTATCTGTGTTTGTCACTCCCTCCCTCTCTTATACATTCGGTATTTTAATCAGTGTCCCTCTTTCCCTCGCTTACACATCATGTATTTTACTTAGTTGTTCTCTCTCACATACACGTTCTCTATCTCTTTCTCATTCTTACACAGACTGACTCTCTCTCTCTCTCTCTCTAATCCACGCGCGCACACATACTCTTGCTTTCCCTTTCTGTCTATATGTCTCACCTACACATACACCAGCTCTTATTGCTTCTTCATCTTGCACTATGTCTGTTTCCTATAGGCATATAAAACACATATGTAGTAAATTTTATATAGTTCTATAAAGACATATGTATATATACATATGTGTATCGTATAAGAATATACTTAATAGGAATACAGTTTTGGGAAATCCTTATCAACTCTCATATAACCCTAACATCTGTCACTCAATTTAATTTTATTGCATTAACTATCTGTGCTTGGCGGTAAAATAGATGAAGAAAGTATTTATGATTTATATTTAGTTTTTCTAAAATTGTTTTATTTTTATCCCACATTATCAGGAGAAGCTTCGGATAAAAAGAAAACAAGTTTCTGTGAGACTTAAAATTTGCAGAGGCAAAAACTAAGATAATAGGAGAAAAAAAAACAAAGAAATTAGAGTTAACTTAACTATCTGGCTATGGTCATGCCAACGTGGGCCATGGCACGCTCCGCTTCGAAGATAGACACAAACTGTGGCTCCAGCGTGGAGAGCGCACGCCGGCTAAGCAGGGCAATGCTCTTGGCCTCGCCATGATCCCGCTCGAAGGCAATGTAGTCGATCCAAACGCTCGGCTCGCGCTTACCAAAGTATGTGGTCATGAATTCAAAGCACATGCGCCACGACTTAATTGTTGACAGATCCTGTGTGGAGCAATAAAACGATGTTGATTAGAAGATTTTGAATTTGGAGCATTTTGCAAGAGTGAACTTACTTTCAGCTTGGTACTTTCTATCAGGCTGATCATCTCGCGATGCAGCTGCAGGGACATCGGCGGCTGTTGCGCCAACTTGGCATATTCGTCACGGGCCTTGGCTGGCGAGTGCTCGTGCCAGAGGTAGCGCAAGTAGCTGCAGCGTAGATCGGCAAATTCCGGCCAGGACTCCTTGCAGGCCTGTGTATAAATGTCATTCAGCTGCCGCTTGGCCTGATTATCGTTGCGCGCCCTATAATAGGCGATCACCATCTGCCAGAGCGGTAGACCGGCGGCGCCCAGCGTACGGCGCACTTGGCCAAACAACTTGTGTACGCCCGATTCGTCATCGTTGCGAATATGTGCGGCTAGCAGCAGTTCGTGCATGCGCAGCGACTCATCGTGCTGCAGTGCCTCGGTCAGAATGCGCACACAGGTCTCGCCGCCGTTCTCGTTGCTGCCCAAGATCATGCTGAGCGTCGCGTAATGCCGGGAATGCATCAGCTGGGAACGATGACCATCTTGCAGTGCTGTTGCCAAGCACTTCTGAATGAATGCACGCTCCGATTTATGATTCCTGCTAAGCGCCAGCATTGCGTCCAGATATAAGTTCCACATTTCCTGCGTCTGTAGCTGTTGCACAGCCGTCTTGTATACCTCCACGCACAGTTCGATGCAACGCTTCTTCGAGCGTGTTTGAAATACTTTCACTGGCGTGTCCTCGCGCGACTTCTTCTCACTCGGCTCACTGTCATCTGCGCTGCCTGTGATATTCATTAGATCGCCCAAGTGATAGCCACGCAGCTCACGTTTCGCCAATGCATCCCATAGCGATGGCTCGCGCGAAAACTTTGTCTGTATATCCTCAATTATGCGATGCTGTAGCTTTGCGGTGAGCTCTGCATGATCCTCACAGCTTTCGAGCAGCTTCAGGAAGTAGTCCAAATTTGTGATGTTGGCCAGACTGTTGCGATAGACGGCCACGACACGCTCCATTTGTATGTCCTGCTCGGAGACTGTGTTGTCGCCCAAATTACGTTTGTTGTCCGCCATTGCGGCCTCCTTGAGCTGTATATTGAAGAAGCAATTGTTGAGCGATTCGGAGGCGGGATGACGTTGAAGTCCACGCAACAGTATATCCTGGACGCGCGGCATATTGCTACGATTATACTCATAAAGCCACACGGCGGCATTAATCCAAATTTGCGGATCACCACCATGATACTGAAGGTACAACGATTTATTACAACTTTTGAATATGTATTTGGAAATTTGTTTGCAACAACTTACCGAAAGCATCTTCTCGTATATGCCAGCTACTTCCTGTGGCGCCGACTTCTTACTGAACTTAATCCAGTTCTCCCACAGACGCTGCTCGTGTGCAAATTTAGCCAACATCTCCCTGTACATTCGCAATATGCGCGTACAAGTGGAGGCTTTGAGACCCGTCAGCTTTATGCCGGCAAGTTTTTCCTTTTCGGTTATTGTCTTATACATTGTCTTCTCGTATACAATAAATTCCAGATAGTCGGATATTGTTTTCTTGCTTTTCGCTATATTCAGCAAGAGGCGTTCACGTTTGCGTATACATTCTCTGAAAATCAATTATTTGTATATTTATAATCACATTTTATTCATTTTGCTGTAGTGCGATTTACCTGATTTGCTCTGGTCGAAATATTTGGAAGTGCTTCATTTGCTCATATTCCGGCAAAAGCCGCTCCTGCATTTCCGCAATAAACTCACCCATCTTGGAATTACTTTATTTTTTAAGAGCAGCCTAGCGTAGCAAATAAATATTCGGATATTATTTTTTGCTGGTGTCGTGCACGTTGTCTACATGCCGTTGTCAATCAGCTGTTAAGTATTTTATTATCGATTAGTTGTCACAGCCCTGGTAAATATTTCGATAATCAAAGCTTTTGTAAATTTTTACAATTTGGTCACCTAAAACACCAAACAGTTTGGAGATTGGTCACTTTTTTCAAACACAAATTTTTTAATTTACAGTAAATAAATAAAATTCGCAAAAAATACAAAAGCAATTTGCAATGGCCGAATTTTCAGTCGAGCGTGTAGAGGACAAACGCACAGTTAATGGTCGCACAGAATACTACTTAAAGTGGAAGGGGTACCCTCGCAGCGAAAACACTTGGGAGCCGGTCGAAAATTTAGATTGTCCCGATTTAATAGCAACATTCGAGGAATCTTTAAAAAATAATAAAAAAGAAACTAAAAAACGTCTATCCACATCTTCAACACCAGAGTCAATACGAAGTAAGCGCAAATCATTCATGGAGGAAGAAACGGACGAACAAAAAAAATTGATAGGCTTCGATCGTGGCCTGGAACCATCAAAAATTCTTGGAGCAACCGACTCTTCCGGATATCTGATGTTTCTAATGAAATGGAAGGGAAGTGATCATGCCGATCTAGTGCCCGCCAAGCTGGCGAACATAAAATGCCCGCAAGTCGTCATACAATTCTACGAAGAGCGTCTAACCTGGCACACTGGAAACGGCAATGGCAATGGCTCGGGTAGCGGATGTGGCAGCACGCATATTGGTGGCAGCGTTGGCACGCCTGGCAGCGTCGCAGACGCAAGTCCAAGCGGCAGCATCAACGATGAGAATATGAAACCTGACGCTGGCACCGACTTAGGGAATGGAGATGCTGTTTAGTTGCATTACCGGAACTTGTTAAGCCAGCAAAAACAACTCCATGTAAAACCAGCATGGATACACACGGACACTAACACTCACAGACACACATAAACATGCTCGCTCCTACATTTTTTACATACAACTAACATAGACATAATCATATATAGATATACAGGCATGTTCTTTATTGCAACAAAACAAACAAACAAAAAAAAAATGTTCTGAAATAAAATAAGCGTACATACAAATATGTAACTTAAATTTAAGCGAATTTCTGCCTTTTTACTCTAGTTGACAGTAGATTTATAAAATCCTTTATAAAAACGTTTACAAATTAGATCTGGCAACGCCAATAGCAGTACCTATCGATTTATTCGATAAGTAACGCTTTCAAGCCGGTAAACTAAACTAAAATAAAGAAACTACAAATGCAAATGTTGTAAGCTTAATTCCAAAAAAATAAAATAATGGCTCAATCAAGCTCGATGAAGCTGCTTGGCGCACGCAACATGAGTTGCATTGTAGAACGCATGGAGTGGAACAACAAAATGGATCTCATTGCCTACGGCACCGAGAAAGGTTTGACGCGAACTTATTTGTTTGTTTGTTTTGTTCCCCAAGTATTTCGGACCAACTCTGATTATGGAATTGTATTGTAGGCGAGGTAATTATACAGCGCCTGAACTGGCAAAAGATCGTCACATTTCCCACACCCGGTGAGGATGTGCGCGTGCGTTCGCTTAGCTGGCAAATGGATGAGACTCTGTTGGCGGTCGGCTATAGCAATGGAAAGGTTGCGCTGCTCGATGCCGAAAGCGAGACAATAATATCAGGTCTTATCTACGAGGATGACATCAAGAAGGTCTACTTCAGCAAAGCGATTAACTGCAAAGAAGGCCTCGACAGCTATACATGTAATGCCAAGGACAAGCACAAACGATATTTACCAAAATTGCCACCGCTGACCAATATCGATCCTTGCCTGAAGACTCTCGATCAGAAGTCATTTCCCAAGGGCTCGCCCTGTTTCTTAGTCGTCATAATGCGTAGTGGTAAAGTCCATTTACTGCTCCTTGGCGCCTTGCAAGCAGGTAGCATAGATCTCACACAACATGTACTCAATCCGGATCAATTCGATGTGTACGATGTGCGGCTGAATGGGGACTTTAATGCGATTTATGCACTGCTGCGCGACGGTCAACAGCTGAAGCTGTTGCATTTTCATAATCAAGTGCTGCAGGATTGCATATCGCCCATGCTGGAGCTGGCTTCCCACTGTGCCCACATTCTAGAGACCAAAAAGTAAGTTTGTGCTGCCTAATGGATGACTTAAGACAATTAATTACTTCATTGCTGCATTAGTTACATCAACGACACACAACAATGCATAACGGAGGCTTGGGAAACGGTACAACTGGAAATGGACAACAAGCTGACCAAGTATGCCAATTCACAAGCTTATGGCATGATTTCTGCACACTTTCTGGAGCTGCTCGTATTCGGTTATGCCACACTGGAGGTCGAGGAGTTTCTGTTCGAGTGAGTTAAGTCCCTAGACTCAGTATACAGTGCTCATGGCCTGTGCCGTTATGTTCTTTTCTTTTCATGGCAACAACAACAGAACGCTAACGGAGAAGGGCTTCAAAAAAATAGCCAACTCAGTGGATCTATCCCTGAACAATCTTCAAGGTCTAGTCTTTAAGCAGCTAAACGGTGCCGCCATTAACATGTTTTACTTTCTCAATACGATTGCGGGCTTTGGACGCATGACACATTTCTTCGAGGTTAGTTAGTTAGTTAGTTGTTGCAAACAAGTTGTTCAATATTACTCAAATACTCTTTCCCATTAGGCACTCATCTCGCCGGATGTGGCCAGCGAGGCAATGCGTGCGTGCGGCTCCTTCCTGCTCAAAGTACATGAGCTGCAGCGCACGATTGACACATTAGTGTACGATATGAAGCTGTTCCATTCCTGGATTATATTCACTATATTGCGTCTGTCCCATCAAGAGATACCCGATGATATGATCTTTACCGGCAAGGAGAATGTGGCGTTAGCTGAATTCTTTTGCGCCATGGAACCCGAAATACCGGAACCATCTGAAGGCGTAGACATCAGTGTTGACAAATCAGCGGCTACGTCTGCAACAGCAACATCAGCAGAGGAGGAGCTGCCGGGTGATGTTAGTCCCACTCAGACGATGACCACGCGCAGTAAATTCAACTTGGAACGCGTTGGACAGTATCTGGAGAATGCCTATTTGACCCAGGTGCCTACTGTAAACCCATCGGAAGTTTGGCCACGCCTGCTGGCCGAGAATGAGTGCCTAGCTCAGTGCAATCTGCTTGTGCCGCACGACAAAAAGCTTTCACTGATACAGCAGCGCGACAAGATGTTTAATGCCATTGATGCAGTATTCCACAAGCCCACGGAAAGCATTAGCGCCAGCTTCAAACTTAGCACGACTGTGATATGCGGCGACCTACAACAAATACATGCAGAATCTGCGGCTGAGCCGGACCAGCAGCAGCCGAATTATGATTTTGTGAATTGCAGTTACTATGTACACGAGGCAACCAAATGTGATATGCTGGCATTGACAATCGGCTTGCAAGAGGCGATGGTGCTGGAGTTTAGTCGCGGCGAGGACTGCCTGTTGCGCTGCATTCGCGTGCAGCTGCAGCCTGGTCCATTTACTTCTCAGCTGCAGGACGACTACTACAATCTGCGGTTTGTCGATCTGCAGTTCTACAATGAATCCTCACTGTCGATGCTGGCGCAGACGTCAACATCCGCGACAGGGTTGCGTCCGCACAGTTACTTTTTGCAGTTCTCGTTGAGCGCCGCAAGGAATCACTGCACCCAGCACCAACTGGCGCCACTCATGAAACTGCCCGAGGCAACGGTGACGCACAGTGTACACGATATACCAGATGCGGCTGCATTTAAGGCCCTGGACGGAATCTGCGAAATGTTGGCCGTCTCGGGCAGTCGCAAGGTAGCCACCGTTCTCTCCGATCGCCGGCGCAAGATGACAATCTTTGAAATGGAAATTGAGGAGGAAGAGGACGATACGGAAATGTCACAAACATCGTTCTTAGAGATCAGCAAGGAATCTGTACTGGCCATCGGATCCAACGAATCGGAGAAACCAGGAGAAGCGTAGTACTATGCAGCCAGCATAGATTGAACCTGTGAAGTCAATCTTTTGGCATAATTGGCACACGCAAGACTGCAGCTGAAATGAATTGGGTTTTGATTTGCATCATTTGGTGCTAAATTTGTTTGTTTCATTTGTTTCAACTCTTTACTTAGCAAAGAAATCTTTAGGTATATTATAATTATAAAATACATTTATGTACAAAACAGAAAACAAGCGGTCCACGTACCACGTGTTGAGTCTAAATTAAATTTCATGCAACAAAATGCTGAAACGTTCAATTTTGAGCCACAAAAATGTAAATCAATTAATCACTAAAGCCCTACACACCACGCATACACACAGACACAGGTGGAAAAGAGAAAGAAATGATATGACAATCGTTTCGAGTGAGAGAAAACTAGTGCTTAATTGTTGGAGTTCTGATAAAAAGAAAGAATAAAATGAAAAACTATTAAACATAACAATTTCACTTAGTTCAAATAGGGCTTAAGCTGGATAATACCTTGGCATGATAGTATATAGACATACATTTATATATATATATATATATATTTATATATTCATATACCCAGCTAATCTGTGACCCTTCTCGCTCTGGCAAAAGTAAAGCCAATTTGGTTTTTGGCTGCGATATGAATTCGATTGATTTAGGACGAATTGTCTCTGGGGCATGGGCTGGGGCTAAGGTAATGCGAGCAATAGAACTAACTGATCTCATATTGATATGCATCATCAGAGTCCTCGTCGCTGGACATGTCGCGTTTGCGTCGCCGTTGTTCGCGTTTGCTCAGCTTTTTGGCTGGCTGTGCAGCAGCAGGAGCAACAACAGCAGCAGGCGTCTCCTCTGCTGTTTCCTCTACGCCTTCCTTCTCCTCGCCATCGATGTTCGACGCGTCCGCCTCTTCAATCTCGGCCTTCTTCTGTGTCTTGACCAGTTCGCACAAGTATTTATAACGCACTAAGCACTCTTCCTTGGTCTTTTCTGGTACACTGTTGGCAATCTTTACCCAACGATCGCCGCCGGCAGTTTTACGATATTTAACGATGGCCGCCTCGAGAGCACGCTGCTGATCCTGGGTCCAGTTAGTCTCTGGTATGAGCATGCTCTTCTCATTGACGGTTGGCGTCACCTTCTTGACTTTCTCCTTGCGGACGGCCTCCTGTGATTCCTGGACTATGAGCTCGGCGACGCTATCCGTTTGGCCAGGTATACGATAACCGTTCTCCTTCATCTTGGCCGCCATGAATGTCACCTCTTGTACGGTGCGGTTCATGGACTCGGCTATGGTGTTCCAGCGACTACCAGCACCGCCTGGATATTTTTTAACCAGCCTAATGAGCTCAGTTAGATCTTCATCGGTCCAAAAGCCGCCGCTGACCGTACTCTATAAGTATGATTTATAAAAACAAAATAACATTATATAATGGATTACAGAAGCTTGATGGCATTTGGTGCTTATACCTTTTGGGTAGCTGGACGTATTGCGTCGTCTTCGGTTAGCTCGCGTGCCTGGATTTGTGAGTAGCCACGCAACTCTTCCTCGGTCTTCTCTGGGGCCTTTGCGTTCTGCTTGCGCTTACGCAAATTCTCCTTCTGCTCCTTGCGTAGACGCACCTGCTCTTCAGCTTCACGCTCCTGTTCCTCCAGTCGACGCGCCTCTTCGAGTTCTCTGAAAGCATTATTAAACATGTATTGATGCAGTAGTCGAGCTATCATTAATTTACTTACAATCTGCGCTTCTCCAACGCCAGCTCCTTGAGCTCATTGGCTTTGCTAAATCCATTTTTGATTGTTCTAGGCAAATGCCAAATGGCCAGTGGTATTTGAATTGGCAGCGTATTGAGCAGCGAAGGCATCGGGATCTCGTTCAGGATGACGTCCATATCAATGTTTTTGTTGCGCTTCTGCAGCTTCTTTAGCTTGGTGCCGAATACCTGCTCAGCAGTGTACTTTGTCTCTAAATAAGCTGCCCATGCGAACAGATACTGGCCCACGGTAATGATCAGGAATACAATGAAGGCGCCCTCATACAGGCCAATCTTACGCATTCGACGATAGTAATAGAGAGCGGACTTCCAGTTGGGCATGCCGTCGCGTAAAACCTTGTCGTATTTTTCGCGCTTGGATGCATCTTTCAGCACCTCGTAGATGGAAACGAGGTTGCGAAACTGGATGTTGGCATCCTCGGCAGGATTCTTGTCCGGATGCAGCACAATGGAGAGGGTGCGAAAAGCGCGCTTTATTTCATTATTCGTGGCAGTCTGATTGATGCCCATAAATTCGTAGAAGTTCTTGTTGACCTCTTCGACCAGGTCGAAAATCTCCAGCTCCTCGGAGTGCCAGGCATTGGATGAGCCGCATAATAGCAGTAGCCCAAATAATATCACTGGTAGCGTTATTTTGTTGTGCAACTCCATTTAAGTGCTTTAAAAATCAACTAAAACGGAAAAGCGGCAGACCCCCGCACGCTCACACGTACACACGCACACAGTCACTCGCGCACGAACTCACGATGAACTGTCAACGTCAAAAGTGGCAACGTCAGCAGTAAACAAAAACAATACAAGCCAAAGTTGCCACACCAATCGATACCAGGGTGGCGAAGTGTGTAATATTTTAAAATTTGTAGAATGTTACACATCTATTAATTTTCAATACACTTTAGCTTATTTGAATAATATCAAGTTAAATTGACAATTAACATACTACAAATGTCCGTTAAAGTCAAAGCTATCGATAAGTGCATTTGCAACTATGCATAACAACACAGGCTTGTTAAATGGTAGCGATATATCGCATAGAAAACATTGCTAATAGCAGCCACACACAACCTAGCACTATAAGATTTGCAAAAGACGAAAACAGTGAAAGCGGTGTGAAAAAAGCAGGCGAACAGAGATAAGAAACAAAATACAAAAGTCAACGCAAGCAGCAGCGGCGCAGCGTCAACTCAGCGCTAGCCGCTGGGGCTGGTTTTAAATGGATTAAGCGTTGCTCGCACAACCAGATAACAATATACCAGAGGGAAGCGAAGCGAGAGCGCGGACCGGACCGGAGCAGAGTGGAGCCATGTCTTCGGCCGTCAACATACAAATTGTATCAATGCCGAATCTGGCCAAGATCGAGAGCTTTTTCAAGGATGTCAGCTATCGTGAGACGATCGAATACAGCGCCAATTTCAACACACGCCTCTGCATCGAACGGCGATTGCGGCTGCCATTCCTCGATCCACAAACAGGCGTTGCACAAAATCACTCACAGCTGTTCATGGACAAGCGACAGCGAATGCCTGGCTTTCGCCAGGGCCAAATCTACACGTATCCCGCGGCACGTTGGCGCAAAAGTCGCCGCCAGTACTTGAGCAAGATGTACAGGTTAGTAATCGTTGATGGTCTAGTTATTCTAATACCTAAATATAAGGTCTACCCCACCAAAATCATATAGCCGGTTCCCCGAGCGCCCTTTTCAGGCGCTGCGCAAGGAGCACGAGGCGCTAGTAGCTAGTGGTATTAATATTGGCGGCACTGGCATCAGTGGCACCGCCAGCATAGCCAGCACCAACAGCAGCAGTTCAACGCTAAGCCTCAATATGCTGACGGGTGGGGGCACATCGACAACGCCGACAGTGCTGAGTACGCTGCACAATGATACAACACATGACTTTAATGGGGCGTTCAGCATGGAGGAGTCTTGTTCGCTGGGCGCCGCCGGCGGTGACACATCCGATAGCAAAGACAGTCAATTGCAAACGCAGCAGCAGCAACAACAACAACAACAGCAGCAGCAGCAACAGCATCAATCAAAAGATGATTTGCCCAAGGAGTGGTTCTATGATGAAATGGACATGAATGATGTAGATTCGCTGGAGGATCCAAAATCTCCAGCAGACGATGAATACGACTACGATCCGCGATATGGTAACAAAAAACGGCGCAAACGCCGACCGGGCAAGCGTGGAACGACACATGCCAGCAGCGAAACTGCCACCACTAGCAACAGCAACAGCGCGCGCCGACGCAGCGCTGTGACGCGAACGCGTGTCACTACCACAGATGCGGCGCTGGATGCATCACTGGAAGCGATTGAGGCGGGCGACATTGGCGGCACACCGACATCGAGCGGTGGGCGGCGATCTCGCGGCGCTGGCACACGGGGCAGGCGACGTGCCAAAGGTACCCCAACAGGCAACACCACCACCAGCGCCAGTGGCATGCCCAGCAATACATGTGATCCGCCCAGTCCGGGCCTGGTTAATGAGCCGCCATCGTTCGAGAGTGCCGCCGCTGCCGTTGGCGTCGGTGGCGTTGGCGTTGAGGATGGCAATGCGCATTTGCGCAACTATCGCAAGTATCTGTAACGCTAGGATCACACCATGTAGGTGGCATTTTGTATGGACCACATTCACCCACTACCTAAACTACCTATCAATCTATCAAATTAACTGTTTATCGCATTCGTTTCTTAAACGGTGATTAACTATTTTTTTCAACATATTTGTAATTTAAAGTTAGTGTAAGACTTAGTTTTTATTAGTTCCTTATTCGAGTCCAGCACCTGACTAGACCAGACCAGACCAGACAAACCAGGACAAAACCACCAAAATACATCCAAGCAGGCGTAGCAAAATTTTTATTCTACTGGTAACTCTGTCGCCTATCTAATTGTACGTTCCCATAGCCAATTTATTGTTGATAACCTATATATACATACATATATATATATATATACAAGCAAACACACATACACACACATACATCCAACACATACATAATATTTATATATATTTATATATATATATATATATATAATGCAACTTTACTTAAACAACAAAATATGAAGAAAGGAAGCGGCGAAATTCCTCAAAATTTTCAAAGGTTTTTGTTGCCGCCATATTCAATTATTTCCAACTTAATTTTTTTTTTTAATATTTTTTGTTGTCTATTTGGTTAATTAAATACTATTAAGTTCAAATTTGAAATTCATTGGCTTCATGTATTCTTAGGCAGTGTGGTAGGGTTTAAGGGTTTCAGTCCAGTCCAGCGCAACAAAAACAATTTCGTAAACCAAAATTTTTTCTATAGGAATAGTATATTTCATAAGGAAGTGAGAGAGCTGAAATACAAAATAAACAAAACGAAAAAAAAAAAAACAAAACAAAACAAAACAAAAAAAAAATTAAGAAAACTGTACATTTTGAAAATCAAAGACAAAAGTTCTAATAAAATTGAAAAGGAAGAAAACAAAAACTATAATTTTATAAACCTTTGGAAGGCTTTTAGACAAATTTTTGAAGTTATTTAGATCTGGACTATACATGCTTTTTTTATATGTACGTACACCTATATGTGTATATAGTGTATACAGCGCAACCAACAAAACTAGGCTGAAGAAATACAAATTTGTACGAATAAAAAACATGAGATATTTATATGTATATAAAACTCGTAATTATAAATCAATTTTCAACAGATCTCTATATTGTTTTTGTCTATTCGACTTCAAGTTACACAAACGACAAACTTTGAGAAACTTAAGTATAACAATTTCATTATTTGGAAACATAATATATTTTTTATGTATGTATATATATGATGAGCTCCTTTTTAAACGCTCTATATTTAATAGAATTTTATTCGATAAAAATCAATCAATAATCATTTTCATTATTTATCTTAATGTGAACTTAAGCGATGCGCATAGTTGATGACGTCACAAATTCTTCAGCTTTCAGGCAAAAGTTTCACAGTGAACAGCTCCTATTAGGGGTTTACCGTTCAATGATCATATGGCGCTACTGCTGAAAATCTATTGATGCCAACCAACTAAACGATGCAAAATCACATTATTTGGATTTTGGTGCCTTTGGTGACTTAATGACTGCAGCCTTTGCACGTTTTGGCAAACGGGATGAGGTAGTTGGTGATATTGGTGATGATGGGCGTTTGCGTTTGTTCTTTTTCTCGGAATGATCGTTGAACGCCTGCATTATTTGCTTATACATTTCATCAACATTGGGGAACTTTTGGGCACGCGGTGTGCGTTTCAGACCGGACCAAATAGGTAGCTGTTCGTTGGCAACTGTTGTGGGATGTGGGGCGAAGGACAATTCGAATGCTCCGCGTCTTGGCGCACCTTGGGCATTTAGTTGCAATTGGAGTTGGAAGAGCTGCCCTGCATCTTGAATTTTACTTTGCAGAGCTGCATGTAACTCCTCGGCGCGACGACGAAAGACTCGTCAAGAGCGACAATGCTCAATGTAGAGCACCGGATTATTAAGATCCAGTGCCTTGGACTCTTCAGGTGTTGCCGGGGACTGCCAAAAATATATATGCTCTTTAATGTTAATTCTATTTGAATATAGATTTGACAATACTCACAGGCTTAGGAGCAGCTTTTTTAGCGCGCTTTGGAGGCATTTTTACTTATTAAAAGGAAACTGCGTTTCAAAGAAAATGCGCCCTGAAAGCGCCGAGTACAATTGTCCAATTGTATCGATATATCGATGTATTATTGTGAATAATTTGATGGACATACATTTTTGTTCAGAATTAACAAGTGAATGGCAATCGATAACTAATTTTATCAGTTAAAACAATTAAATTTGCATATCGATAGTACAATATTTGGCAGCGCCGTACTTATTTAGTTTTTAGTTGCTGAGTTCCTTAGTTAGGCAGTTAATTTTATTGCGAGTGCTTAAACAAATGCGAAAAAAGAAGAAAAAGTTCTGGCTCTAAGTCCATTTGTAGTTTTTTTTTTTTTATGGGAGTATTCTGATTGCACTCCACATCAAATGGAAAATACCTGTATTGCAATAATTTGTAAATTTAACAATTATTGTAGGCTCGCATTAAAACTGCGTGCGCCGGCTGAATCAAAGTGCCTGTACATTGATTTTGGCGCCAACTAAAATCAATGGACGAACCAACATCAAACGAAACTCCAAACACGCCGCGCAATGTTCTCGGGCGTCCTACGAACAGCAGCCCACTGCCGACTGCAGTGGGTGCTGAGGCCGAAACACCAGCCGATGACTTGGGGGCGGAGAAGTTGCCAGAACGCGTGCTTACAGTATTGCCGGTATTGAGCGAATGCCGACGCAGCTCTCGTAAGAAAGTATATAAGTTCGATGTTCGAGATTTGCTCAATAAAAACCGAAAGTCAAACAAAGTACAAAATGAAGCACGCACTGCTGATTGCCCTGTGTCAGCGACACCAACCACATGTTCACTTGAAATACTCAATGTTGACATGGCAACACCAGCAGCAGCTGCAGATCTGCAATTGCCTACAGGATCGCTTCCTCTATCTGCGGCTGAGTTGTTTGGTCGCATCAGCTGTTCTGACTGGGATATCAATTCCAATTCAGCCACGGTCAGCGGTGAGATGAATGCCTACACCGCGAATCTACTGCAAACTAAATTTAAATATAAGTTGCGTGTCCGCATTAGGCGCATAGCTATGCCAACGAGTCAAGAATCCATCACCTTCCATGAATCCTTCAAAGAATCTTCATCGGAGTTAACTGTCATGCTATCAAATAATCAACTGAATAAACCAAAGCCACTCGAAATTACCGAAACTCCCGCGAATACAGGAATGAATATAAAGACTGATAAAATAATTGAACTGCCAACTGACGAAGATGACTCCAATTCACGAGAAGTATTTGTGGAAGAAAACACACCCATGGAGAAGAGTACAACAATTGTAGCTGCTCAGCAGATGCCAATTAATAACTTAAGAGTGATATTGCCCAAAATGAGTCAGCGTCAATTGAAATCGCTGTTAAGTGCTGAGGTGTTTAACAGAATCTCAAGTGTCGATGCTGATGATAAGCAACTGAAACCACAAAGTACAATAAGCTTAGGAGAAACGAGCGTAGAGAAGGAGCAAGTGGCAACCACGCGGCGTAGCATGCGCTCCAGTTTGCGTGGCACTATGCTTAATGCAAACGGCTACAAAATGACGCTGGAGGAAACATTTGCCGAAATCACAGCCGTTAGCTCCAAAATAATCCTAGAAAGTGAATCATCAGGCGAGGAGTCGCAACAGAAGCTGCAGCCAAATGTAACCATTGATCTCATTGAGGACAATATGAGCAATAGCCATATGTTAGGGCTGTTGCCGCAATTCGATTGCAATTTCGAATACAATTGCAAATCGGAAACACATCAAGTGCCTAACACTGACATCCAATCAGAGAAAACTGTTGGCGTCCAATTGAAATGTTTTGCCTTGGATCCTAACCTGGAACCAAAGCAAGCAGCGACTGAAACCTCAATTGTAGTCCCTACTGAGCTGCCTGAGCAGCAAACAGAAGATATTACAACTGTGGAACAACATCTCTCATTATCAGATCCATCCAACGCTTCACTGCCGATCGCGTTCGATACAGCATCCTATATTTTAAGTCAATTAGAAGCTGATACCAAGACGGAAACGGCCATGCAGAAGGCCGAGCTAAAGTCTAGTCCGAGTTACATTGCTGGGAAAATCAATCAAGAAAAGGAAAAGGCTGCCACCGTCCCGCCAAGCGTGTCCATTGTCGAGTGCGATGCGCTCTTCAAGGCAATAGACATGGCTAGCGCTCAGATGCGCCAAGAGGAGAAAACTAAAAAGAAACTTAAGCTAGAGAAACAAACAGCCAAACTGGAACAGGAGTTGGGGAGCCAGAGCCAGAGCCAGAGCCACAGCAACTCAGCTACTGTCAAGAAGCAGCTGTCAAAGAAGAATACTCGTCGTAATACTATTTGCCAGGATCGTGCCGAGGACAAACAACGCAACTCGCTGCCACCATCCAAAGCATTGCAGTCCAGTCCCGAAAACGACCCAATGCCAAAGGCAAAGGCAAAAACTGGATCACGCAAGGGCACTTCAGCGTCGAAACGGTTGTCCAACAGCCTGAGCTGTTCGGATTCAATGGACTCCAATTCAAGCGCATCGCAATGCGCTTTTCAGCCCAAATCATTACATGCGTCGCTTACTGAAACTGGCAGCAAAGCGCCAAGCCGTGGCATACCAACGCCTACAGCTGAGCTAGACATATCCACTTCACTAACAGACCTCACCCAGTTCATAGCAGATGACGAAAAGCTGCTCGATGGCGACTACAAGCCGGACACTGTGCTAGAGCCGTATGAACATGATTATGCGCGCCGTGTTGCAAATTTTGAGACGCCGGCCACGACGCCATCAACGTCGCCGCAACCCAACAATAGCGCCAGATACACGGAGGATGCAGCTGGCTATGGCATTGTACTGCGTCGCTCTGGCCTGGCAGCTGCCAATGGAAATGGCAATGGCAATGGCAATGGCAATGCAGTGCGTCGCTCGCATCGCATTAAGCAAAAGCCGCCGTTGCCCAGAACCAGCATAAGTCGTTTGCTGACAAACACTAACAGCAACAGCAACCAGACGGCCGCATCCATCAGCATGGAGGAGCAGCTGGCCGAGTTGGCGAACATCGATGCCATCAATGAGCTGTTCTTGCGCCTGGAGGGTCTGAATTCGTTTCAATTGTTGCGCGACAATTATTACCGTTGCACCCGTCAAGTTAGCCAAGAGAATGCGGAAATGCAATGCGATTGCTTTCTGACCGGCGACGAGGAGGCCATGGGGCATGCATTTTGCGGCGCCGGCTGCATTAATCGAATGCTAATGATCGAGTGCGGACCGATGTGCACCTATGGCGAACGTTGCACCAACAAACGGTTCCAGCAGCATCAGTGCTGGCCCTGCCGCGTCTTCCGCACCGAAAAGAAGGGCTGTGGCATTACGGCCGAGCTGCAGATTCCGCCGGGCGAATTCATTATGGAATATGTGGGCGAGGTCATCGATAGCGAGGAGTTTGAGCGCCGCCAGTATCTGTATTCGCGCGATCGCAATCGCCACTATTACTTTATGGCATTGCGAGGTGAGGCGATCATTGATGCAACGGCCAAGGGCAACATTTCGCGGTATATCAACCACAGCTGTGATCCGAATGCAGAGACACAGAAGTGGACGGTGAACGGAGAGTTGCGCATTGGTTTCTTCAGCGTTAAGACGATCATGGCTGGCGAGGAGATCACCTTTGATTATCAATATCAGCGTTACGGACGTGACGCTCAGCGCTGCTACTGCGAGGCGGCCAATTGTCGCGGCTGGATTGGCGGCAAGCCGACCTCGAATGAGGGTGAGCAGCTGGCTGCGGAGAGCGACAGTGAAATTGAGTACTTGCCTGACGAGCTGGATGAGCAGGAGCAGGGACACGCACAGGGTTTGGAAGCGGACAAAAAAGGAAACAAAGTCAAAGCACCCAAACTCATCAAGTCAAAGCCAAGCAGGCCATCAAAGGCGGCGCCGACAGCAGCACGCAAGAAGCCACCAAAGCCCAAAGATGGCGAGTACAAGGTCGGTCGTTTGATACGTCCATCGGACAGTAACAGTGGCAATGGCGGGAAGTTGTCCCCATCGAGCCAGCCCGAAATGCTCGAGGATCCGGATGTGCTGGAGCAGCTGCGTTTGCTCAATCGCAGCGGCCTCAAGAATCAAGCGGACACGCTGAGCTTTTCACGCTGCATGGTGCGCGCCAATCTGCTGGAGACACGCCTACAGCTGTTGCGCGTGCTCACGCGTGGCGAGTTGCCTTGCCGCCGACTTTTCCTCGACTATCACGGCCTACGACTGCTGCATGCCTGGATTAGCGAAAGTGGCAATGACAATCAGCTGCGGCTGGCACTGATTGAGGCTCTGGAATCCCTGCCCATACCGAATAAGACACTGCTCAACGATAGTCGTGTCTATCAGAGCGTGGAGCTCTGGAGCAATAGCTTGACAGATAAGCAGGCCAAAGAACCAACAGTTACACTGGAACAACAATTTGAATCAAATCCGGATTTGGATGCGATGCGTCGACGTATGGTGGCGCTGCTGCAAAAATGGTGTTCCCTGCCCGAAATCTTTCGTATACCCAAACGTGAGCGTATCGAGCAAATGAAGGAGCACGAGCGCGAAGCGGACCGCCTAAAGCAGACGCCTTACGCGGCCACCGCGCTGGCGGACAGCAAGAGCAACAGCGTCTGCTCCAGGCTGAGCATTGATCGCTATCGACAGGATCGCTTCAGGCGCGACAGCAGCAATCGTTACGAGAAGCCGAAGCTGGCACGCATGATAGGCAACAATACCTTTTGCAACATACCTGCGCAGCTGACGGAGCGCAACAGATATGGAGATAGTGGCGCTGGCATCGGTCAAAGCACTTTTAAAGGCCTAATCAATTTAGATCCTCGACGGCGATTCGATGATACCGACCGCACCATATCCAAGATGCTGCGACGTTCACTATTCGAGCAAAAGGTATGTGCATGTGTGTGGCGCGTGGCAGATCACGTCGCTCGCCTAGACTAAACTAAAGTATATATATATATATATATATATATATATATATATCATATATATTTGACTTTATTTGTAGGTGGCGCAAGACGAGGCGGAGAAGCGTGTGTACGACGAGGATAGGCGCGAGCATGAGATGCGCTGTGAATACTTTGGCGCTGACATAAGCACCGATCCTAGGCAGCTACCCTTTTACCAGAATACGGAGACCCAAGAATGGTTTAATCGTGAAGGTATGCCGGTAGCAGCGCCAAAGCGTTGCGGCAATGCCGCTGATGCTGCTGACGCCGCTGATGCCGATGATGCGGCTGATGCCGCTGACGCCGCCACCGAATCGCAATCGCCAAATAGCAGCGATATTGTCGAGTATAAGTTGCCCGCTGGCGTAGAGCCCTTGCCGCCGTCCTGGCATTGGAATGTTACCGCCGATGGCAGCATCTATTATTATAACATTCAGGATCGTATCTCGCAGTGGGAGCCGCCAAATGCACAGCAGCGCATGCAACAGTTGATCGACGATTCACCAGAGCCGGAGGAAACGGCCGAGCAGCAAGTGGTGGCCGATGAGCTGGTCGACATCGATGTTGACTATGTGGGCAGCCTCGATGCCACGTCGCTGGCTCAATATATTGAGGCGAAGGTGAAAGAACGTCGCGAACTGCGTCGCAATCAGCTTGTTTCGGTGTGCGAGATCAGTCCGCGTCGCGAGGAAGACCGCATCCACAATCAGCTGGAGTCGCGCAAATATAAGGAGAATAAGGAGAAGATACGACGCCGCAAGGAGATCTTTCGTCGCACACAGACCGAGGCCAGCAATGCTGAAACGGTTGGAGTAAACCAAGCCAAAGATATGCTGCCCATTCAGGGCTATTTGTACTCATCCGATGAGGAGCTCGATCCAAATACTGCCAACGATGTCCTTGCCGACAGCAAGAAGCCATCGCATGGCGGCAAGCTTGGGGCGCTCAACAGCAGTAGCAACCATAAAAACAAAGCAGGAGCACTGACTGTGGAGTCAAGCAACAACATATCAGGACCATTGAGCGAGTCAGATGCAGATGCAGATGCCAATGCTCTGGTTAACATAAAACGTAAACTGCCCATGCCCCCGCAATTTGACGATTGCAAAAAAAGACAGCGTAATGACAGCGAAAAGAAGCGCAAAACGTAAGCACAACTCCTTCCGCAATCAGATTCGATTCAAGCCAATCACTAACTTGAAACATCTTTTAGATCACTTAGCAGCACGACTACTGGCCGCGAGGCATGCGAAAAGTTTCGCATAGAGATTAGCGGATATGTGGCCGAGTTTCTGCGTCCATATCGTAAGGAAAGCTGCCAGATGGGACGCATTACCAGCGATGACGACTACAAGTTTCTAATTAAACGAGTGAGTTGATGGTAAATCAGAGTGACAAGAGAGTAATGTTAACACTATATTCTAGCTAAGCCACCATATAACTACCAAAGAGATGCGCTACTGTGACTCGATCGGAAATCCACTGGCTTGCACTGAATCTGTGAAGAAAAAGTCATATGAATTTATCAATCAATATATGCGGAAGAAGGGACCCGTGTATAAGAAGCCAGTCGATGAGCCCGACTACTAACAATCAGTATCAGCCTCATTCAGGCACATTTTAGTTTTAAGCAAAGTTTTATCAACGAACGAACAACGAATGTTTCCTTTTTATATTTTATTTTTTTATAATGTTTCTACCCAATGTTTGGGTACACTATTACTTAATTTCATTAGTTAGTTATTTGCAGCAATTTAACTGAATCAATTGCTAAGAGTGTACGAGTATTCTCGTTGCTAAACATGAAGTAAAACAATCTATTTTCAAATTCGATGCACTTTTTTTTAAATATTGCATTTTGATCACAGCCAACTGCTTGACTAGGCTGATTGAGAAATTCTCAATGAATTAGAAAGGTAAAAAAAACCAACAAGAATTGTGTAATTGAAGTCGGAAACTAATACATTTTTAATTCAGTTAATAATTTAAAGCAATACACAGAGAACCGGAACACACATGACAGCTGTGTGTGTGTATGTGTGTGGTTAGCAACTGGTTAATGGTGAATGGTCGTCTATTGTTGGGCGGACTGCTTAATATCGGTTGCATCAGCTGCGGGCGTGCGATTCGCCTCCTCAGGTTTCATGGCAGGGAACAACAGCACCTCCTGCAATTAAACACCCAGTATTAGCGATTGAAGAGAGAATATTAGAGATTGATTTTGATTTAGTACGCACCTTAATGTTATTAGAGTCGGTCAGGAACATGGCTAGTCGATCAATGCCCATACCCCAGCCCCCGGTGGGTGGCAGGCCGTATTCTAGCGCCGTACAGAAGTTCTCATCCACCATTTGAGCCTCGTCATCACCAGCGGCTTTGTCGCCAGCTTGCTGCTCGAATCGTTCACGCTGCACAACCGGATCGTTGAGTTCTGTGTACGCATTGCACACCTCTTTTTTGGCCACAAAGAGCTCGAAACGCTCCGTAAGGCCGGGCACACTACGATGGTACTTGGCGAGCGGCGACATGATTTGCGGATGCTCGCAAATGAATGTCGGATTGATACATGTCTCCTCAATGAAGTCACCGACCAGTTTGTCTAGCAGACGGGCGGTGGTGCGTGGCGCCGGGCACTCCACCTGATGTTTAGCACACAATTGGGACAGAAATTCGTTGGTAGCCGGAGTGTTGAATGTGTCCGCTGACGGAAACTTGACCTGCAGCATTTCTTCAAGAGTCTTGATCATAGACACACGCTTGAAAGGTGGCGTAAAGTCAATCTCTTGCTCAACACCTTCGGGACCATCAGGATGGTACTTAATTTTGTACGAGCCATGAATGGCCATAACCATGCCCGATATCATTTGCTCCGTAATCTCAATCAAATCGTAATAATCGGCATATGCCATATAAAACTCGCAAGTAGTGAATTCAGGATTGTGGGTCAAATCGATGCCCTCGTTACGGAACTGGCGACCGATCTCATAAACCCGATCCAGACCGCCAACAACGACCATTTTGTGATACAACTCGGGTGCTATGCGCATAAACAAATCCATTTTAAGTTCGTTGTGATGCGTGATGAACGGCTTAGCTGTGGCACCGCCAGCAATCATATTCATCATTGGTGTCTCAATCTCAAGGAAGCCCATGCGATCCAGAAATTGGCGGACATATGATATTATCTGTGTAAGATAAAGCATAGGATATGTTCAAAGTTGATTCAATAAAAATACTCTATACGACTATTAATGTGTTTGCTACATACCTTTGCGCGAATCTGGAAATTTTCACGCACTCTGTTGTTCAGTATCAGGTCTAGATAGCGCTGGCGGTAGCGCGTCTCCTTGTCTTTGAGCCCAAAGTGCAGATGGGGCAGCATGTGCAGACAGGGTGAGAGAAGTTTAAGCTCAGTGGGCATAATGGATAGTTCACCCTTCTTGGTCTTGCCCGGATGGCCATTGACGCCAATGATATCGCCACGACGCAACTTGGCCGTGTCTTGCTCAAAGGCCGCTTCACTTTTGTATGATTTAGCACTGGCCATCACTTGCAGCTTGACGCCCTCGCCGCGCAAATCGTAAAAAATGAGCTTGGCCCCGGACTCGCGTATGGCATGGATGCGTCCAGCAACACTCAAATTGACCTGGTCAAGAGTTTCGCCATCATTGAGCTGGGCATATTGTTCAATAAACTTTTCCAGCGAGATGCTGACATGGAATTTGTGTGGATACGGATGGTTTTCAGTTGTTTGCTTTAAATCGGCAACAGCCGCTGATCTCAGCTTAAAGTATTCATTGGGTGAGATCTCCTCTTCCAGTTCGGTGGAAGATTTTTTCTTTTGACCGGCTTCTGGAGTCTCAGTGGCTAAGCGCGTTGCCTCCTTCTCCGCCTTTTCCTTGGCCTTTTGCTCAGCTTTCAGACGGCGTTTTAGCTCACTGAAAAATAAAGGAGGACAATATCAGATAAATTTCATCAGGTTGATTTATGGTTACCAACAGTTTTGTGCGTTTGCTTGGGGCCAGCGGCACGTCGGTCACATGGTATAATCTCGTTGCTGTCACAGTTTTCTCTTTTAGTGATGACATATACACCAAGTGTCTAACTATGTTACGTGCAAGCATTTTGCAGCCGTCACTTATAGACAATATTTTATTTTTAACTTATCCATCAGCCGCTTTCTACCAACTAGGCAATTCAACTTAACCTCACAGTTGGCGACTAGTTGGCCGCCTTTTGGTATCGGGATTAACTTTCCAATTAACGAAATGATGGCATGTACTTACTTCTTGGACAGTTCACCAGTTGCAGTAGCCATGCCGTTTCGCGTCTTACGAGTACCGGCGTATGATGAATTCCGAAAACAATTAAATTATAAAAATTGCGAATGCGCCACACACACTCGAAGTGAATTGAAATGATATTGATATACAATTAACACCGATATATCGATAAGTAATTTTATAGAAACATACTAATATTGGCAAATGAGCGCGTTGCCAACGAATCTGAAACACGTGTTGCTAGCACATCAGCTGTTTTCCCCAATTTATTTCTTTTGATAAAGTACGGTAGCGCTGGCAAAATAAGTTCGGAGATCGTGAGTATAAATGTCGTGATTTTCATATATAATTTTCTTATTGAATTGGATTGTTCTAAATAACATTTATCTAAACACAGACAAGGACGAACATCATTCAAAAAGTCTAATACTTATTAGAATACTTACTGGGCAATGTTCTGTTCGATTTTATGCTACATATTTCAAATAAGAAAAAGTGTTCCATCTTCGCCGGGAACATCATATATTTTCACGCACACATCTCCAATCAGCAGGTGAAATTGTGCCGGGTTGCCTAAAACTGAGTTGTAAAGTAGAGAAGAAAATTGAAAAATCAAATACACAAGCAAACGTTTCTAGAAACCTTTCAACCCTATATAACTGACGACATAGTCATATTCGTCAAAAACAAAAAAAAAAAAAACAAAAAACCAAAAAAAATATATATAAATTCGTGTTACCACAGAGCAAAAGCCATGGTAACGGTTGGACTTCTGTCGAGTCTGCTTTGCGGTCGCGGTGTTGGCAGCGGCGTTGTCTGCATTCTTGCGCGCATCGCCAGCCCAAGAGTGAATCTCAATCTAAATCCACGTTGTCTCAGCTTCCTGGGCAGCATCAACAAGGGAAATGGCAGATCACCAGCGTCATCATTATCCTCATCAGCATTGCCTTCAACTACCACGACAGCAACAACAACAATACTGTCACCGTTGCTTATCGCCAAATATCGCAGCTATGCGCGTCTTAGCACTAAATCGAACTCGCACTGTGCCAATGCCAACAAGACGGACACCAAATCCTCATCAACCGTTTCCAGTTCCAACGAACTGTTTGGGGAGGCGGCGAACATGGGCCTATTCGCCAAGTTCAAGCACATGTATAAGCAATATTGGTATGTGCTTATACCTGTGCATGTGATAACATCAATTGGCTGGTTCGGCGGCTTCTACTATCTATCAAAAAGGTAACCATGATCATCTTCATCCAGTAAACTTTGTTATTTATATGTATCTGTTTATTGGCCAACAGCGGCGTAGATGTGCCTGCCGTGCTCCAGTACTTACACCTAAGCGAGACCATCATTGAGAAGGTGCAAGGCTCAGATATGGGCCACTATGCGATTGCCTATCTGTGCTACAAGGTGGCCACGCCAGTGCGCTACGCCCTAACATTGGGTAAGGCCTAACAAAATAGAAGATTCAGATGTGCTTTAATTTTGCCTTCTGTTTAGGTGGCACCACGTTATCCATCAAATATCTGGTGCAATGGGGTCATATCAAGCCGATGCCAACCAAGAGCCAATTGATCAAAATGTACGAGGATACAAAGGCCACGCGCGCCAGTGCCAAGGCCAGCAAGGATGAGAATCACAAATGATCGACGGTCATATGGCGCCTTCGTCGCCGCCTATTGTCGTTGTCACTTGCCATTCGGCGTTCAGTTGGCTTGTTGTATTTTTATGTTAAGATTTCGCACGTTTATTGAGAGGCAAATGTCGTTTCTGGATTTTATCTTCTTGCCCAGACGCATCTGTAAACATACAACCGGATAACATATTTTTAACGCCGCTGCATCCGTTTGAGAGAGGATTACACATGAATGAATATTTCATATATATACACACATATATATTTTGTAATAACATTTTTGCATAGTTTTTTGTTAGTTACGAAATCATTGCCCATTGCCGTATGCAAAGGAGAACCATACTCACACACGCAACCCGCATGCATACAAGCTCACACACATGAATACAAACAAACACAGACAAACAAACACACACAAATACACATTCACGGACACACAAATAGAACCCAGGGTGAGGCAGCCTCCGATACAAACCAAAAGGAATGTAGTATATTTTGTAAATGTAATTGAAAAAGTTATCGATAAAAAACCAAACTGGTATAAAACGTAAACACATTTGTTTGTCTCTTCCTTTACGTCAATTGCCCATTACGTACATCACTGGTTATTTCGCCTTTTAAAGTCCAATCAGAAGACATTCGCAATTGTCTTTGGCAATTGCCAGCCGCCAGTCGCACTGACATCTAAACACCAACTATATATGTAAGTATATATATACATATATATAGCTTTCTCGCTCTCGATCGTGAAATTCACAACACAAAAATGTCTCAAAGTAATCAAAAAATGAACGAAAGACGCTATCACGCCTCAATTTCCAAGCCAATAAAACCAATTGGATTGGATTTTTTTTTTTTTTTGCATTTTATATTTCGTTATCTTTTTTTGTTTTTTTTTTTTGGTTTTTTTATTATTTTTCATTTTTTTGTTTGTAACGTTAGTAAAATATCCAACAATTATAATTGTAACTAATAGTTAAGCCAGAAAAAATATATATATATAGTAGTAGTTGTTGTTGTTTCATTCTTTTACAAATAAATAAATAATGTGTCTTGTTTTTTGTTGTTGTTTTGTTTTAGTGTTTATGCTGGGTGTAGCTGTATGTATGTATGTGTATGTTTGTGTGTGTGTGTGTGTGTGTGTTTGTTAAGTTATAGTAGCTCGTAGCGTGGTGTGGGCAAGTGTATTTATTGTTTGATTCTCGCTTGTTCGGGGCACAAGCAACATTATGTACACATACATACAACCAAACTTATGTATTTCGGTTGCTCCTCGCGTATCATTTACATAAATACAATACAATACAATAAATAAATAAATTATATAAATTAAATAGGCAACAAATAAGGTAGCAATAGCAAAAAAAAAATAAAATAAAATATATATATATAATGTATGTGTGCGCGCGCGTGTGTGTGTGTGTGTGTGTGTGTGGGGTGTGCGGACATCGGGTTCATTGGAGCTACACTGCAAAATATCAACTAAAATACATACAAAACAAATTATATATATATAGATATTTATGTGTATATATAGATAATAAAACAAGGTTCTCTGTATCGCCAGATACAATGTCTATAACTTTGAGACTAGTTTGATGTTCATCGATCGAACGTTGAACGCGGCGGACGATTGGATTGATTTCAATTGATTTGAATTTGATTGGAACAGAAATGTTAATTATTAATTAATTTGTTTGCTCGTTTGTTGTGTTTGTTGTGTTTCGTGTTTGTTTGTTTGTTTGTTGGTGTTCATTTATTTTTTTTTAATTTGCTTGTTTTTTTTTCGTGCTATGCTCTTCATTATAATTATATAATATATAATTAGCTGCTAGCATTTATCATAAGTACGTTTCACAATGCAGCTTCAGTTAGTTTTCCTCTTTAGTTTTTCTTTTTTCATATATTTTCTTTTCAATTCTTGCACTTCGCGCCAAAATGTTCTTTGTCGTCTCTCAGGTTTTTTGTTGTTGTTGTTGTTTAATAACTAATCATTTGCTAAAAGCTTTTAGTTTTTGCTAGTTATGATGAGTTTGTGTTAAATGTTGTGTATGCGTGTGTGTGTGTGTGCTTTATGGAGCTGCGCTGCTAAGCGCCCCTAATTTTCCCCTTATTTACTGCGTTTTTTTTTTGTTTCATTTTATTATTATTGATTAATAATCCAACCATTTGCTGTTGTTGCTTTTTATGAAATATATACTGATATACATTGCACAAGTTTTGCTGAGTTCTCAAATTAGTATTTGATATCAATTCATTTTCTTGAAAGTTTTTTTTTAGCATTTGTGTTGTTTGTTTGTTTTTGTTTTTGTTTTTGTTTTTAATTTAGTTTCATTTTTTACACAACCACTGGACACGACTTTCGGCAAACCATTTTATTATAACTCTTGCTTTAATACATAGTTCAGATGGGCCTTTGCTCAGCTGTACATAATATACATCTATATGTATGTATGTACATACATACATATATGTATATATATATATGCATTTATATGTGGGCATACATAAATGTATATTTATATATATATGTATATACATGTACACATATACGCTATACATAAAGTGTTACGTGTTGTTGGGTTTTTGTGTTCTGTATGAGGATGGTTCAAAATTTTCACTAAAGACGCTAAAAAAAAACAAACTAAAATATATATATATGCCAGAGAAATGCAAGACAAAATTTTGTAAAAATAACAATTTTGTTGCTGTTCTGTTGTGTGTTTGTGTTCCTTTGTTTTTCGTTCTGCCTGTTTTTTTTTTTTTGTTTTTCTTTATGTTTATGCTAAGAGCTTTTTGCTGTGTTCTGTTGTTGACCGCTTGCTGTTTTTGGCTTGCCGAAAGCTGTGTTACATAAATTGTTTGATTCTTATTTTGTTATTCGTTCATTTTTTTCTTGTTGTTGTTGTTGTTGTTGTTGTTGTTTTAGTGTTCTTATTTGGTGTTGGTTTTAGGGTTTTATCCATCTCTTATATACATCATTCGCCTCCAACGATCGCCATATACATGCTTTGCCATCCAATTCGCCGCAGTTGTTGTTTGGAATTGGACTTAAGTTAAGAATTAGTTTATAGTTAAGTTTAAATTTAAATTTACCACGTTTGCAAATTTGCAAAATTCTACGAAACATTTACTAGGTGTTTGACTTTGCTGTTGTTATTGCACTTTCTTTTTCTTCTTCTTTTTTTTTTTGTTTTGTTTTTTTTGTTTTGTTAGTTTTTTTCTTCCTATCTTCTTTGTTGCAGTTGATGGTGTTGCTGTTGCTATTTGTTGTTGTAGCTGTCGTTATATACCTATTGCATTCAACTGCCAGGATGTTGTGGAGTAGTTAGTTAGTTAGCTTTACGCTCGTTCGTAGAATAAGATATAGGCACTGGATGAAACGAGACAGTTTTCGGGTATAGCATCGCTAACGCTGCAATGAATACGATAAATATGAACAATTACATTCGACACTAATTGTATATAGAAAGTGTATCGCATGAATATATATGTATATGTACCTATTATCATTGAACTCATGCCACTTGTGTGAGACTGGATGCTTACAGATGGCCACGTAATGACCCCCAGCCGTTGAGCCTATACAAGCAACAAGTATAATTAGCAAATGTTATTTGCTTCAATTGATTGGAACATACCCATATGATTGGAGATCGCATAGAGCGAATAATGCACATTCGAATTTGCGTTTGCCCCATATGAGGCCATATTGAGTTCACGATCCGCCGTGGGAAACTCAACAATATTCGACAGCTTGCTCCAGCGCGTTTCTGAGAAACGTTTCAGATCTGTAAGAAGTAAGCAAAGCAAACGTAAATAAGATATACATACGTACATATATATATATATATATCATATTGAGTTGCACTTACGTATCACCAAGTATTTGGGGAAACGCTGTATGGTAAAGCTTTTGGTACATTTTCGGCGTGTCTTGCACTTGGAGCACGTGGGCATCTCATCGCCATCTAGCACCTCTTCTCTTATGAACAGATCCAAGCAGGCCTCTAATTTGCAGCGCGATGACGATGGTAGCGGCACACTCAAATCCCAGAATGGGTCAAATGTAACGCTCGTGTTGCCACACGTTGTGCACTTCAATGTGCTCTTCAATTGACCGACAAACAAGTCGCGTATCAAGGAGTTCTCATGCCTTGCATACCACTCCCAAGTCAGATCGGCCTTCTTATTGTCACTGCAATCGAATTGAATTAATGAGATAGTTTTTCTTTTTGTGTACATGTTGTTTGTGTGTTCTGCACTCACCTGAGATTATCGTCAATGTTAAGCGTTTCACCTTTGACACCGCTGTTAAGCGCCGAGTGCAGCGAATCAAGAAAGAAGCGCAGAAACTCTTGCGCATCCTGTTGATTGTAATCGCTATACATGCGATGCTTTGTCGAAAAGGCACGCTTCAGTTCCATTGGCGTTACACTGTGTACATTTGTCGTCCACATTTCCTGTATGAGTTTGGCAAATTCTGTAAAACAATAAGGTATATCAATTTCATTGCAGTCATTTGTATCTATGAGAATTGAGCGCTTACCGTGTAGTATTTGCTGATCCTTGGAGGTTGCCGTGCGCGTGCTGGTATGATGGGCGCGCAGGAAGCGCGTCAGCTCAGTCGTGTGACTCAGGCATTGGATGACCGAGTTCATGAAGCAAGTGTTTCCAATATTTCTCAGACCGCATAGACCTGTGGGCAATGGGATTTAATCAAAAATTTTTTATTATTATAAGCCATCGGAGTTATTATAGCTAACTGGGCGTGGCCCAAAAGGCACTCCCCAATTCGGATGGCGTGTTATGGATTTGCCTTCTTCGCGTTCGATTGACGGCCGGCATTTCGAATGGTTTTGAGATCTAGTTTATGCGGAAGTTCCTACGTATGTATATCTTGCTCACTATGTCAACTGGCATACTGAATTAATCTAACTGACATCTATTACCAACAGACCGAGCACAGCCTACTCCAGGGCGAACTAAAGTCAGTATTTATATGAATCAATATATCTTGTGCTTCAGGCTTTCTAAATATCATATACATAAATGCATGAACTGAAATTTATTATTGTCTATTGCTCTTGCATCGCAAAGAGTCAAGACCTACTGCTTCTACAATATTGTTTTGATTAACTCCAAAACGCATACTTTCTAGATGTCAGATTTGATCAAAATTGATTTCAATACAATATATACTGATTGAGGATAACGTTTCATTTGATTTAAGTTATGTATGATGCAGCACTACTATTTTCATGAACACACTTCACTTTCTACCATTGCTGAATGGCATAATACCCTGCCTAGGCAGTTTCATTGGGTATATTAAAAAAGAAAAAATGGGCTAGTTAAACCGTTTCTTACCCTCGAACTTTTCGTCCCGGCTGTTTTTGTAGCCATCGTCTAGACTATTATGCTTATTGCTCAGCGACGATGAGCCAATGGAAGAGGATGTGGCGTTGGTACTATTCCGTCCGCTGTCCCGGTCCCGATCCCAGTAACGGCTGGACGTTGGCGAGACAGGTGGCAGCACTGAACGAGCGCCGCTTGTGGTATTGCGTGCCAGCTGCACAAAACAACAATTTCGATTTATCGATACGTAACGTACAAGGTGGGAAAAAGTAAAACAAAAAAAGAAAAAAAAATGCAATGATCAAATTACAGTTAGTTATTCAAAAGCAGCGAGCAATCGATCATTAGAAATGGATGCATTTATCGATATTGGCTGGCGTTGGTATCGGTGTGAGAGCGAGCAAGTGACTGAGTATGTGAGTGTGAGCGTGAGCGTGTAAGTGTATGGCGGAAAACGATAAAAACCAAAATAAGTAAATTGGCATGCAAACTTAACGAAACTTAACGAATAATAATAATAATAATAACATGGCGGTTTAGGCAAGCGAGGGTTAGCTAAAGAACAAAACAAAACAAAAAAACAAGGGAGACAAAATTATACCAAACATCGAATCGATTATTTTTCTTTTATCTACATATATCGATAACAAAGGCAAAACGAAACCAAAATCCAATTAGAAATCAAGACGCATTGTTCCTCGAAACCTACACGAAAATATATATCTATTATTTATATATATATATATATATATATATATATATATATATATATATATATATATATATATATATATATATATATATATATATATATATATATATATATATATATATATATATATATAAAATGAAGAAATGAAGAAAAACTACAAAAACAAACACTCACACAGAGACAGACAGACACAAAATGATGTTTTTTTTTGGGCTGAAAAATTAAAACGAATAACGGTGTTGTGGTCTGTGCTTGTGATAAGGATGAACATGAACGCTAGGGCAGCAGCCCCTTTAGCTATTGCTTAAAACTTTACAAAGTTGAAAAACTATAAACTAAAACACATGAGAGAAAAACAGAGAGAGAGAGAGAGAGAGAGAGAGAGAGCGAGAAAGAGAGAGAGAAAGTGGGCACTGGGCGCCTGTCCCAATGATAGTTGGGCGCCACTTACGCTGTCGTTGGCTGTGACGCTGCTGACTGCGACGGTGGCAGAGTAAGTGTAGGCGCTGGTCGAGTTAGCAACAGCTGCTGCTCCCGCCGTGTCGTTGTTGTGATGATGGTGCAGATTTACCTTGTGGGTGTTGGGCGCTGAATTGGCCGTGGCTGTTGGTATCATTGTTGCCGCTGCCATCGCTGTGCCCACACTTTCCGTATTGGCCGTCTTCGCCAACAGGCTGTGAGCAATCCGATTGGCCGACTTGCCCATGGGCGTCACAGCTGCTGTTGTTGCCGTTGCCGTCGCTGTTGTGGCACTGCTGCTGCTGCTGTTGTTGCTGCTGCCGGTGCGATATGCGGCACGTGTCAAAGAGCTGCTATAACCGGCCGCAATGCGCGCATTTTCCATATCCCCGCTGAAACGTTGCTGCAGATTGCTGCTGCTGCCGCCAGCACTGTTTGACGTCCCTGCTGCTGCTGTTGCTGTTGTTACTGCTGTTACTGCTGTTGCTGCTGCCGCTGCAGCAGCTGCTGCTGCTGTTGTGGAGGCTGACGTCGCTGTTGCATTGCTGCGCAACGGCGCCGGCTGTCGCTTTTGTTCGCTGAGATTATTAAACTTCTCAATGGATGCCTTAATGCTGAGCGAATCGATGCCATAGCGTCGCGCATTGATGCTGCTGCTGCTGGCGCTATTCTCTCGCTCTCGCTCCCGTTCTCGTTCGCGTTCGCGTTCCCGCTCCTTCGGCCGCTGTTCGCCATTTGTGTGCTTATAGCTGTTGAACTTCTCATAGCTGGCCGCAAAGTTGGAATTGGTGAACGATATTATCGTCGACTTGGGCCGCAACGAACGTTGACCACTTGGCTTATCTCCGCTCAGCTGATTGCGCAGCTGCAGTGGCGGCGTTATGGGCTTAAAGTAACAAATGTTTGTCATCTTATGGCCAGTGGTCGTGGCTCCAGACGCTGTTGTTGTTGTTGTTAATGCAGCAGCTGTCGTTGCTGGTGCTGTTGTTGTGGTTGTTGTTGCCGCTGCTGTTGCTACTGTGCTGCTCGGTATATCGTCGCTATCTATGTAGCTAATGTCATCGTGTTGTTGCTGCTGCTGCTGCTGCTGCTGTCGTTGCATGCTGCTATTGTTGTTGCTGTTGCTGTTGTTGCTGCTGCTGTTATTATTATTATTATTGTTGTAGCTGCTATGACTGTTCATCGCGCTGTGATTATTATTGCACTGCAGCACAATCGGCTTCAGCTTACCAGCCACAAGTCGCCCAGCTCCAGCTCCAGCTGTTGAGGATGTTGCTGTTGTTGCTGCTGCAATCGTTGCCTTTTGGCCCAATGTCAGCTGCTGTTTGCTACTATGGCTATGACTATGGCTATGGCTATGGCTCTGGCCTTGGCTATGGCTATACTTGATATCAATCCTGTGGACGGCTGAGTTGCCAGCTGTTGTTGTTGTTGTGTTTGTTGTTGTTCTGTTCGTGGTGGTGGCGGTGCTGGTATTGGTGTTGCTGCTGCTGCTCGTGCCGCCCGCTTTATTGCCATTAAGCGTCGTCGTTCGACGCATCTCACTCACTGAAATGTCGCTGCCAATGCCGTTAACTATTACGGCTGCTGCTGCTGCTGTTATTTTACTATTGCTGTTGCTGTTGTTATTCTTGTGGTCGTCGAGCGCTTTGTTGCGCTTGTGCGTCTTGCCAGCTGGCGTCTGTTTGAGCGTCACCTGGGCATGCGCCAAATCGCACTCGGCCTTAAGGAAGCTGGGATCCTTGTAGCTGGATACCAGGAAATAGCGCTGATTGGCTGCCCGCACAGGATTAACGTTGCCAATGGCCGCCGATACACGTCCACTGCTGCCGCTTGGTCCGTTGCTGGCGGCGTATTTGACAGCAGTCGCTTGCTTCTGGACAGTGGCGCCAATGCCGCTGTTGACACTGTTTTTCAAGGATTTGGCGAGTCGTGACGACGCCTGATGCTGATGCTGATGCGCCTGTGTTTGTTGCTGCTGACTATGACTATGACTATGACTGTTGCCTCTTTGTTGCTTCGGCTGTTGTTGCTGCTGCTGTTGGTGGTGTTGGTGTTCGTCAGTTGTCGCTGCAGCTGCTGTTGTTGATCCAGTGTTTGCCTCGCGCTGCAGTTTGGACGCTGGAATCTTATGGAATCCTCTGGTTTTCTTAATGTCTAACATCATTCAACAGCTCCTTATCGTGTGGTTGCTGCTGCTGCTGCTGCTCGGGCTGCCGGTTACACACGACGATGCGATGCTAATCTGGATTTTATTTCAATTTTTTTTTTTTTGCTGTTGCTTTCTTTTCCGTGTAATGCTTTTATTTGATCCGCCTTGATGTTATTATTATTATTTATACTTTCATTTATGTGATTATGAATGATTATATTTATTATTATTATTATTATTATTGTTATTTTACGGTTCTTGAAGTTCTTGTTCTTGTGTTTGTTCAATTTTTTATTTTTTATCGAATTTGAAAAGGTGTGTTGTGCTTACCAAAAATACATACTCTCAAAACTACCTTATACACACATTTGGACTGTTTGCAAATACAAACTACTGCGTTAAACTAAAATTTGTCGAATATGAATGCTTTGAACTCTGTTTGGAACGCCTGCCTAAATTATTATCGATTCGATCAGTTCTACTAATTACAGTTGCAGTTGCGTTATCGATAATATATACACAAACATATAAATAAATATATATATACATATATATATATACATATATATATATGTATATATATACATATATATATATATATATAAATATATATTAAATATATATATATTTATGTATATATATATATATATATATATATATATATATATATATATATATATATATATATATATATATATATATATATTTACATATATATATATTGGGTTTTGGTTTCGATTGCTCTGGGTTGTATATAGTTATATGATTTTAGCCCTCGTCAGGTTTTGAGAGTTAATAATCAATTGAGTTAGTTTGGTTATTTAAGAGGGACGCGCTCTGCGAGAGTATAGCTAAAAATATATAGAAATACACACACACACACAATATATATATATATATATATATATATATATAGATGTAGTTCGATTAATTGAGAAATGCGTGTTAAGGTGTTTAGCCACGAAACGAATCAAATAAAGAGAAAGCCAGATCGTAAACAAAAAAACAACAAACAACAGAGAACATGGATCAAAACAGAAACAATATAGATGCCAAGTGAGTTTCCACTATATGTCTATGTACATATATATTTTTTTATATTCTAGAGTTCATATAAATTATAAATAATTATAATTTAAATATATATATATATATATATATACACATATATGTATAGACATATGTACTTAATGATTGTTGATTGCTTGGCCGACCGACCGTAACCGCAGTATAAATACTAATAGATCCTAACACAAAGGGTCTAGGAATGGGATTGGATTGAGGTTAGGTAAGTTTCTGTTTTTTTTTTTTTGCATTTTGAAAGCAAGGCAAAAGCAACAATGCATAAAGTCACATACACACGCACACACACACACACACACACACAAGCAAAAGACGCGCAAAATTCAAATATCGATAGTTAGTTTAACAGTGTTATCGCATTATCGCTTGGCAGCTGCTCGTCCTGGGTGGCAACCCTGGCATGCGATTAGTAATTTAAATTTGTTAACATTGCTAGCTTTTTTTTCTGTATGGCTGTCAGGTGCTTAGATATCCTGGCGTTTTTGAACTTTCAGCATTGTTTACCTTGCTGCGCGCAGCGGCGCCCTCTGCCAGCGTCAGCGTTGCTGTGGCACTGACATCACCATCGCCATCAGCGTCACCGTTGACATCACCATTGGTATTGGCATTGGCATTGGCATTGATACTGGCCCTAGCCTTGGCAACTGTAATCGTTGCTGTCAGATTATTAACATCGGCCGTCGTTGCTGCTGCTGCTGCTGCCGCCGCATCGTCTGTGGTGTCCGCTGCCGTAACGCTGGAACTATCATAGATGGCATTGCGCTTGGGCGATGTCGAGAGCAGCGAGAGTCCATTTAGCTTGGCGTCCAGCCCATTGCTGCTAGCCTCCGTCGCATGGCCATTGGTGATGATTGTTGACGGTGTTGTGGCAACTGTCACATCCTGTGCGGCATTGCGACGCGTTCGATTGTTGCGCAGCGTAAAGGTGGCCGTGGGCACATCGCCACTGCTGCTGCTGGCGGTTATCGTGTATCTGCCGGAGCCACTGCGTTGTCTGGTTGTATGTGTTGTATCGCTTGCACCTGGCTCGCCGCCGGCATCGCTGCTGCTGTTGCTATATAGGCGACTGTAGCGGCTGCTGCGCGGTCTGTCCACTGTCACGGTGCAGGTGGCACTGTTATCATTGTTGCTTTTGTTGTTGCTGTTGCTGCTGCTGCTGCTGCTGATGATGCTGTTGCTGTTGTTGCGGTTGTCAGTGTCGGCATCATTGACCACCGATCTGGAACGTGACAGTTCACAGTTGGGTTTATAGTTGGCCGGACTGTACTTTTCGTACATGTCCAGGGCGGATGTGGCAACAAAATGTTCTAGGGATGATGATGAGCATGAGCTGGACAAACGTTTCGATCTGCTGCCGTTAGATATCGCATCATTGCCATCTGCACGCTTTTTATCGCTGACAGAATCGCGGCGATACTTCGAGCACCAATCATCATTCTTTGTTCCTGCTCCCGTTGGCGTTGTGCCTGTCGAGCTTGTTGCTGACCCAACCGCTGTTCCACCATCGCCATTCGATGTTGTGCCCTTTGCTCGACGCGGCAACTGAACGTGTTTTGTTTTTTTGTTTTTTGCATGTTTTTTTTTTTTTGTGTCGTGGTTGAAACATTTATACAGATGTGTGACATTTGAATGCGATTTAGTTGGTTGTGATATGACGGCAACGGTAACGGTTAACGGTAACGGTAACGGTTAACGATCATTATTTTTGATGTGTTTTCATGATGGGCAGCAACACACAAACCAAAATAAATTTTTTATTTTTTTTTTTTTGTATAACAAAAAACAAAACGAAAGATAAATAAGTAATATAATAAACTCCAAAACAAAAAATAAATAAATAAAATAAAAAATTAAGAATAAAATTAAATTTAAAAAAAAAATGCAGTAAATTGAGAAGAAACAAAATTACTATCAATAACAAACAATTGAATATTTAGTGAAAAAGTTGCTCTCTTTTTTTTTAGGTCGCATTCACATGTTCAATCGCATGTCAAATTTAACATGCACTTAGCACTTTGGCAACTGCATGACACAAAAGCTGTCATGCACTTGGCATAGTCTAGCTAAGCAAGTTATCGATATGGTGTTGCCACCTTTTACGAATTTCCAACAACTATGAAGATATATGCATATGGTACAAAATGTCTGTGACATCTTGATGTTGAATCTTTCCAGATTTACTAAATATATTTGCAGAAGAAACAAAAAAAAAAAAAATTGGAACGTAATTTGCAATTATGCGTCGCTGGTCATCTATTTTGGGGGCATCAATTATACATATATTTGATCAGCTATATGTTTGAAAAACACATTTGGAAAACGTACGAAATCATTAAATATAAAATACAACATTTAGCAAACATAAATTGTTGTTTCTTTTATATATAAAGAGAGAGAGAGAGAGAGAGAGACAGATAGAGAGCTGCTAGAATTAAGAATTATTCACAATTTTAACATCAGTTCGAGCGGAATTGTTTTTATATATGTATATTTTTAGCTGATCAACATGATTTCAGATAATTCTCTTATTTATTTATTTTGGTGTTCATTATCAAAATAGAATACAGACAGACAGACAGACAGACCGACATACATACATATGCATGTATGTACGTATCTACGTATGTATGTAAATGATTGATGATGTCGACAAATAGCGCGGATGACTTGCACAATTTACAAGTTTATAGACAGTCAATTTGTTATCGTTATCGCCATCGATAAGTCATGTGCAAATCAAGCGATGGGCTTTTTTGAAATTCGCAAATAGATGCTTATTATATGTTGTATGTATACGTTCACATGTATGTAAGCGACACACACACACACACACACACACACAACACACTCACTAATACACACACACGCACTAACACAATGCATCTTTGTCATATTAAATATATTGCGAATTTTGAATATTTTTAATGCCGCCAACAAACATTTTCATATGTAGATAGCACAAGGGCGGACCACATTTGTTATTGCTGTTGCTGCTGCTGCTGCTGTTGTTGTTGTAATGGGGGCTTTTGTTGCAGTTGATGTTGCTGCTGTGCTCATTGTTGTTGTTGCTACTGTTGTTGTTGCTGCTGCTGCTGTTGTTGCTGTTGGTCCCATTGGAACGGTGCCAACAAGTGGTTTGACTTGGCGAAAACATTCCATTGCCATGGCGCGGCGGGTGGGTCTATGTTTGTGGTCATGACGCATACGCCGCCTTATCGCAGCTTTCAACACACGCACACACTCACACATACACACACACACACACAGCCTGACAAAGACGCACACACACACAACATCAGAGCGAAAACAAATGACAAGTTAGCAAAACTGAAAATGTAACTTCAAAATGCCGCCAACTGTCAAACGAGTGTCACAAAACAGAACGGTAAATACACAGTTAAAGCTCTAGAAGGTGTGTATATATGTATACACATATATATATATTTGTATGTGTCTGTGTGTGTGTGTGTTTATGAAGGGAAAGGGGCGTACTGGCATGCTTCTAAGCAGAGCCAACATAGGCGTGCCTGACTAGCTATGAAACCTATGCACACATACACACACACACATATATGCATATGTAAACACATGTATATGTGTGTGTGTGTGTGTGTGTGTGGACAGGTGGGTGTGTTAAGTGGGTTTGGGTTTTGGCAACCAGCTAAGTGTATGCCATGGGCTACTCGTGACTTTTGGATAATGCAGAACATGAAGCGCCAAAGCCAAAGCCAAAGCTGATTAAAAGTTGCCTTTCTTCCTCTTCTTTATTGTGCTAAGCACATACAGCAGACACAGACAAATACATGAATGTACATATGCATGTATGAATGTATGTTTGTATGTACATATGAGACGCTCAGCAACGATTCCAATTTCCAGGCTCTACATACACATACAAATACATATATGCATATATATGTACATACATATGTACATACACAGAGGACTGTGTTGTTGTTTTCTTTAATTCCATTTGGTTTCTATCTTTGTGGCTTACGAGATCGTATACGGACTGACGTACGGACGGACATAGCTACATATATCGACTCAACTTGCCGCCCTGATCAAGAATATATATGTGTATACTTAATGAGGTCTGCCACGCCTCCTTCTGCCTGTTACATACACTTTCACACTATCATCATGTCCTGAAATCCCATTTTCAATGGGTTCAGGGTATGAAAATAGCTTCAGGTGAGCATATCTTCGTAATTAAACACTCCACGATAGATTCTCCCATGCTAATCGATCAATTTAAGATCCACAGGTGACTATACATATATAAATGTATATATGTTCAAAATATGCTAGCTACATATACATACATCATACATACATACATACATACATATACACAAACACATACAAAGACGATACACACACACAAGTCCTTGACTATAACAATAGACAATTCTCTACTTTAAATACAAAACTCACCAAATGATTTGAATGTGTGAGTGTCTTTGTGTGTGTGTGTGTGTGTGTGTGTGTGTATGTGATTGTGCATAGATGAATGAGTTTTGTAGTATTGGTTCCAAGCCCAGCAAGGAGCAGCCAGTTACGAGAGTGAAGTAGTTGGGGATACTCAAAGGTGATAAAGAGAAAACTACTCTAATAGATGTACATATGCCCAGCATCATACACATACAAGAATACTATATAGAGAGCTCTGTTCAGCCATCAATTGAACAACACATACATATATGTATAGATATGATGATAGTTATGCATGTACATTAAAAATTAATCGAAGGAATTTCAATTGGGATTGGTGGGACGGACGGAATTAGGGTTGGCTTAAAGCGATAATCATCAATAACACTCACTCCGCATCGGCCATACGAAATTGTATCATAATTGCTCAAATACGATGAACTATTCCGATATCCAGAATTGAGAACAGAACCAGATCCGCCGCTCAAATACAATGGAGATGCAATGCTATTCCGCTGTGTGCTGATGCGCGGCGTATTCGAATATGTTGAATAGGAGCTGGGATAGTAGCTGCTAGCGCTGGTGCTGTTCGCGCCGCTGCTGTGATGATTGTAGGCGGATGTGGATGATGAGCCGGCTGCTGATGTGCCCGACACAGCTGATGTGGGCAGATATTTAGATAGACTGCTGCTGCTGCTACTGCCGCGATTATCGTAGTAGTTGCTGGAGTAGCGCGTGTAGCCGTTACTTGCGCCGCCGACGCCGCTGCTGCTGCTGCCGCTGCTTGTGCCGCTGCTAGTGCTGGTCGAGCTGCCAGCGCCACTGGTCGACGTTGTGCCGTAGAGACTGCCGCTGCCCGCTGCTGACGTTGACGATCTACGCGGCGAAATCACACGCATATTAGTGGCAGCAGCGTTCTATCGCTTCAATCGTATCAGTTTGCCGTTTTTGATGTTTGCCGTTCTAAATTGAATCGAATTCTTCTTGTTGTTGTTGTTGTTATTAATAATGTTGCCGTTACTGCCGCTGCTGCTAGATGGATTATTTGTTGTCCTTCACTCGGTCGCACTGTTAATGCTCTTGCTGTTGTTGTTGTTGCTCTTATAATAATTCTGTAATTGTTGCTCTGGTATTATTGCTGTAAGAGTGAGAGTGAAAGTAGTTGCATGAGTGAGAGTTACATTCAAAATGGCCGCGAAATGCACTCACTCACCTTGACTTGCAGTTGCTTTTTTCCCTCTTTATGTTTACTAATTATTTACATAGCTTTTAATTGTTATTTATTTAATGTTGTTGCTTATGCTACATTAAAGACCCGTTATTGTTGCAGTGGAGAGTAGGCAAACTGTAAATGAAGAAGAATTAATCATAAATGTGACCTTCGATAATACACATAAACATAAGCATGTACATACATACATACATACATATATACACATACATACATATATACACATACATACATGTGTATATATATATATATATATATATATATATATATACATATGTATATATAGATGCTGACTAACAATTACAGTTGATTAATAATTTCATAAACATATCACCAACTTAACGCATCGTATCATTTCGTCATGTCACACTTGTTTACAAAATCACACAACAACAACAATCACAAATACTTGAAATTTCATGGCGCTGCAACTTGTCATAACAACAACTCAATGCAACTGCCGGTCTCTCTCTCTGTGTGTGTGTGTGTGCGTGCATATTGAATGTGAATGAGCGAGTGGGTTAGCTATGCGGTAATAGTGAAGTTGTATATGTGTCTGGGTGTATGTGTGCGTGCGTATGTGTGTGTGTATAAGATGCCGCCAGGCTGTCTACGGCCCTATACGGCGCGCAATGTCATTGTAACCGAGGAAACCGTTGCTTGGCTGTCATAGTGTTCGTGCGTGCGTGCGTGCATGTTCCGAGTATACTATGTGGGGTAGGGCGCCGCAACCTCTATCTCTCTCTCGCTCTGTCACACACACGTAAACAAACAGAGGGACACATGGTCACTATCATATCGATCTCGCGTTCATAAATACAACTACAGTTACAACTACAACTACAACTACAACTGTAAACATCACTACAACCGTTTCAGATTCACACATTCCAATTCGCCTTTGTGAAGAAGCAACGATGCCGAAAATCACGTCAAAAATCGAAATTATTATAATTAAAGCAACAACAATAAAAAAAAAATTGAAAAAAAGCAAATCTATTTATAAAAGCGCTTAAAAGCACACACACATGCACACATACACACACAGCTGGCGCTGGCGGCCACGTTCCCGTTGCTTGGCTGGTGCGACGGTGGCGGCAGTAGTAAAACTGCGCTGCTGTGCCTGGCCTATAAGCGCCATATGTGCAAATGAAATAGCAATATTGATATTGGCGACAGCGACACACTAAACACAACCACACACACACACACACACACACCAAAAGGCGACGAACACAAACACATTCACATACATATATATACATATGTATGTACATATATATATACGCGGCCAAGCAAGCAACGTACGAATTACGCAAAGTGAAATATCTTTCTCAAAAATGGAAAGTGGAAAAGTGACGACTATGATTGTGAATTTCGTTTTAGAACTCGAACACTTTCATATATATGTTTAATTTTGCGTACACAATGCTTTGGCAGGCAAGTAATATTTATTTATAAAATTCATCATTCAGGCACAATCTACTCACGACATTTGACAAAATAATTTTGTCTACGTTTAATTATACCAGCTCTTGACACATGCACACAGACACATAAAAATATATAAAAATTGCACTGACTGAGCTTCTTTACATGGTAATAACTTATATTATTGGCTTTTATATGCAATTTTCAGCCCACAGCACGCAGAACTCACTTAAGAGCGAGTCAGTTTTGCAAGCGAACTACCGAAATCTCGAGTTGCATCAATACGAATATCGATAAATGATTGTGTATCGCACCAGTAGTCAAATCATCATCAGTGATCGACTTTAGTGGCCATTACGAAAAAAGAAACAGAAAAAGTGGCAACGCCGCCGTGTATATACATTTTGAGAGAAAATTTTGTTCAGGTGTGAAAAGTTCTTGTGTTTAAATATCGCTTAAAAATTATTGCAATTTTAATACAAATAAATACTTAATTAAGTAAATAGCTGCCACTACTATGGCTAGTGCTCATGCGACGCGTTAAGCCATATTTACTTAATTACGAATAATAGACTGCAGCCGCAAATTGTCGCGTCGCATTACATACAGTGTTGCCAACTTTTGCATTAGCAAAAAGCTATCTCGGCAAATTCGCTTCTATTTAGAATAATGTGCATTACAATTTTGATATAGCTAAGCAAGGAATTCAACTTAGTTGACTACATGCTGTATTAAAATATAGAAAGCCGTAACTCATGGTTAATAAACGATTATATTTCAGGACAGACTGCGTATCACCGCCGTACCAATATATAGTAGCTTACAAAGATTTCTGTGAATCTGGATATTAAAAAGCTAAATCTAACCGGAAAAGGCTGAGTGGGCACCACTTTAGCCTGCGCCGCCGCCAAAGTCGACACACAAAATGAAGTGAGGCACAAAGCAAAATCAAATCAAATCAAATCAAAATTCTACTTGCAAATTGAAAACTCAAACGAAATGATTTTTACAACAATAACATCTCATTCTCGGTTTCCTTTTTCTTTTTGTTTGTTTTCTCCCGTGTACAGTAAACCAAAAGGCACAGCGGTTTTTTGTTAATTTTCTGAAGTTTCAATTTGTCTCGTCATTATCATCATCCGCATTGCCATCGTAATTTTTAGCAGGTTTGTCTTATTACCACCCATCAACCATCAACCGTCAACCCGCCAGCCCGACAGACCGCCCGCACGCCTGCCCGCCCAGCTAGCTTTTGTGAGAAACCTTGTATAGAAAGTTCGGTTACTGGATCATTTTTGTTGCGCACAGGAACTTTGTTGTCTTTGTCGTCTTCATATCCCTAACGAACATACACGCAAAAATATTTAGGTAAGTTCTGCTAGAAGTTATAGTGTTTCTGACTTCTATCTAACTGAACATTCTATGCTCTACAGTTATGTCATCGACCGCGGGGAAGCGTAAGGAAATATATAAATATCTGGCGCCATGGCCCTTGTACTCCATGAACTGGAGCGTTCGGCCAGACAAACGTTTCCGCCTTGCCTTGGGCAGCTTCATCGAGGAGTACAACAATAAAGTGCAAATCATCAGTCTGGACGAGGATACCAGCGAATTTAGTGCTAAAAGGTAAAGAGCTAAGAGGCAAAACGAAAATATTGTAAACATCGATTCGTGTTTATCGAGTTACCAACTTAAATAGGTCTCTGTAAATTAGATGACGGGTTAAATTGTCATTTATTAAGTTTACTTACACAAGTTTAAGTCAATTGCTGTATATCAGTTGTAGCCAGAGAGCGAGAGATTAGCTGCCAGCAGAAGAAAAGAAACTTTGTTAGTGGACAGATCATGTCTATAGTCATATGGCTTTTCATGCCAGACTTAGCTAAACATTGACTTCATTTGCAAGCTTATAATAATAATAAATTGTAATTTAATTTGCAGCACCTTTGACCATCCATATCCGACAACAAAAATCATGTGGATACCAGACTCGAAAGGCATCTATCCCGATCTGTTGGCCACCAGCGGTGATTATTTGCGTGTTTGGCGTGCCGGTGAACCGGATACCCATTTGGAGTGCGTTTTAAATAACAATAAAAATAGTGATTTTTGTGCGCCGCTCACATCGTTCGACTGGAATGAGGTTGATCCAAATTTGGTCGGCACCTCATCCATCGATACCACATGCACAATATGGGGCCTGGAAACTGGGCAGCCGCATGCTCGCGTCTATGTGGCTGGGCATGTTAAGACGCAGCTGATAGCACACGACAAGGAGGTCTATGATATTGCATTTTCACGTGCCGGCGGAGGACGCGACATGTTTGCCTCTGTTGGTGCTGATGGCTCAGTGCGCATGTTTGATTTGCGTCATCTGGAGCACTCGACCATTATCTATGAGGTAAGCTGTAAGCTAAGCGATAAGCTAACTTGTGTGAATTCATATAAATAATGGACTATTCGAATTGATTAGGATCCTGCGCATACCGCCCTGTTGCGTTTAGCCTGGAACAAACAGGATCCGAATTACTTAGCCACAGTTGCCATGGATTCATGTGAAGTTATTATTTTAGATGTTCGTGTTCCTTGTACACCTGTTGCAAGACTGAGCAATCACAGAGCGTGCGTCAACGGTATTGCGTGGGCGCCGCATAGGTGAGCACACATCAAACAAAATGAGAATGACATTAAGAAGAAGACGAATAAATATTATTATCTTGCTTGCAGTTCCTGTCACATTTGCACTGCCGGTGATGATCACCAAGCACTGATCTGGGATATACAACAAATGCCACGCGCAATCGAGGATCCAATTTTAGCCTATACAGCTGCTGAAGGCGAAGTCAATCAAATACAATGGGGTGCCACGCAACCCGATTGGATAGCCATTTGCTATAACAAAGCGTGCGAGATCCTGCGGGTCTAAGAGTCAATTTTTTCTTACCACCCACGACCCCTTTCCGACCCACACTGCTCTGCCTGTGTGTGACTGTGATGTGAGGAAATTGGTTGCTGTCACAGTTGTCAACACGTCAACACACCCAACAACAACAACTAGAACAACATCATCAGCGAAAACAACAGCAGCAGAAGCCACACCAACACCACGCAAAGACACACACACACACACACAATCTCACACACACACACAAATATATGTATATTTATATATATACATACACATGCGGATACGAACGTAATGTAGTTGTAGGTTTTGTAGGCGCAGCGGAGAAACGCGTTTTAATTTTATATCATATATATATATATATATATATATATATGTATATTTATGTATATATATATATATATATGTATATATAGTTTTATATTCGGACGTCGATTTGTATCCCACAACCGCGAGTGTTTGGGTCGTCTGTGACCGTGGGTCTACGTGCATGTGTGACGCATAGGGCCGAGCAGCCGGGCAATTCTATTAGATTTTAGTTTTTTTTTCAATGCTCCCTTGTGGCCAGGCCAGGCACAGTTAGCATCTTAGCTTAGTTGGTACATAACGTTATGATATATAAGTCTCAAGGTATAACCAAAATATGTATTGCTATATGTAATTTATTTGACTCGTTTCGCAACGTGACGCCGAAATGAAGGCCGCTTGATCCGGACGCTTAGTTAATATTTATTGAATTACCTGCTTTTGATTAACCATTGTGTGTGTGCTTTTTCGTTTTTCTTAAACAACAAAATCATATACACATAAAGAAAACAAAACAAAACAAAACTAAAACAAAAACAAAAACAAAATATGATCGAAACAAAAACAATGTCCTACCTCGTTTTCCAACATGTGAAATGTTGTTAACATTTTTGTGTCTAACCGCAGTGAGAACAACAAGACGACAACAACAACAACAACAACTACACGCATACAAGAACAACAGACAACAAACAACAAAAACAAAAGGAGAGAAAGAAAAACCAGATGAAAATGTAACCAAAAAGACGCAAAACGCTTTTTTTCGAAATGTCTTTTATTTTTTGTTCACATTTTTTTATTATACGTTTTCTATGGGAACCACAAACCAAAACAAACAACAAAAGGACTTAAGCAAACAAAAAGCAAATGCAAAGTAAAAAAAAAAAACAAAAATACTTGTATTTAGAAAACAGAAAAGAACTAAAAAAAAAAAACAACCAAAACAAAATACAATGCACAACCACAGCTAAATACAATACTTACTATTTAAAATACAACTAAAACAAAAAAAAAACCGAAATATTATATTGAGCGAGAGAGAATACAAGATTGTTGCTATCCAAAAAAAAAAAAAAAAAAAAAAAAAAACCAAAACAAAACAAAACAAAAACCAAAAGGAACATATAAAATATTGACTGCATATGATTACCATAAACTTCACGAAATAAAGCCAGGCCCAGGAATGATCGTACGATCCTTACTCCCGCAGTATAAACTCGTAAGCACTGAACGCAAAACAAAAAAAAAAAAAACAAAAAAAGAAAAACAAAAAGAAAAGCAAAGCAAAAACAAAAATACAATACAATACTAGCCTTCCTCTTCCCCGAACCACAAACTGCAAAGTAAAATACAATCCATTTTCTATGGTCGAAACTATAGTGCGCCGCTCTGAGACTGAAACAAACGAGAAAACAAACCCCTTTAGCTGAGATGCCTTTCACGTTGGCTCAGAATAAACTGTTTAAAACTTCAAATGCTAACATATATATGTATATATATCTATAAAAACCCGATCATGCCAGGAGAAAACAAACGGAAGCGTACCACATTGATGTTTTATTTGAATACTTTCGTTATTTTTTTTGCTCTTTTTCTTTAACATCAGAAAAAAAATATATAAATTAATCAACCAAAACTCGTTTTGATACATACATATGATACATATATATATATATATTTATATATACTGCGTAGCATGAGTAAGGATTTTTTGGCAAACGGTTTCTATAACTTAGCATCATGATTCCCGTTTAGATCACAAAAAGCAAATGATAATTTCAATTTGACAATGTATTTGCATCATTTTTTTGATATCCAACTCACAGACACACATACACACACACACATTCACACGAACGTACATCATGAATTGTAACTACATATACAATATAAGCAAGCATATATACATATATATACACATTTGTATATATATATATGTATGTAGACATCTGGTACTATGCTGGGTCAGCGCGGAGTTTTGAAAACTAGAAGGCAGCGGGAATTTGAGAGGCGCAGCAACGAAACAGAAAATCCCAAAAAAAAAATATTTAAATAAACAATTTTTAAATAAAAAAAACACAAAAACATTTAAATCCTTGTCTCTCCTTAGATCAAGTCGGGCAAATCGGGTGGAGCACAAATGCTGCCAATATCGACTGTGCCGCAGGGTTCCTTAGCCGCAGCAGCAGCAGCAGCACTGCAAGTGTAAGAGTTTCTATTATGTCTGCCTGGGCATGAGGATCTATTGACTCACCTTCTCTTTGGCGCGTGCACGGCTTTGACGGCGAGCAGCTCGTTGGCCTTGAGCTTCTTGAGCACAATCTGCAGATGGCCAGTGATTTGCGAGCGCTGCACAATCGACTCATCCGGCTTGACCTCCTCGCTGTAGGCAATTTGAAAGATCTTGCCCTTGACCGTGACACGCACATAGTTTGTCTGCACGTCCACCTCGATCAGAGATGTGTCCAGATGCCTGTTGTTGTGGATATGATATAAAAATGAGCTAGGCATTTCATCATCAAAATGTCGAGGTGTGTGAATACCAACTTGTAGACTTCCAATAGCAGACTATAGTGATCGGCCTCATCCTGGAATTTAAACGGCAACTTGCCCTGGTTGATGTTGTAGGGTCGTCCACAGGGCGCAAATAGATGCGGCTTTCGCTTGAGATTTGTTGTCAATGGATTTGGTGACGGTTCGTGCTTTTCGCGGCCAAGCTTGTGCTGACGCGCTATCTCATTGCGTATCTCCGGGCAGTGCTCGCTCTTCGAGTTCCAGAAGGTGCGTCTACGCTCATCCTCGTCCTCGATGTCGGCGCACTGTTTGGCCAACTGCTGCTGCTGCTCGGCCACGCGTATTCGCTGCTCATCACGCTGAATGGCCTGTGCCGCCTGACACTGCACGATTACAGCTCGATGCTGTTGGACGAGACGTTGCGCTTGCAGGCGCTCCGTGGGCAATATCTCCTTGCAGTCGAGACTGTTCAGCTGCAGCAAGGTGCCCACCACATAGTCACGATAATGCGAATATTCGGCACACGGATTGCCAATCAGAATCAGTTCGCGCAAATTGTAATTGCCAACTAGTGACTCCACGCTGGTTAGCTCGCCAATGAAGTTGAGTGTCAGATCGAGCTTGTTTAGCGACTCGAGACTCTCCAAGTTCTCAATGCGCTCAATATTGTTCACGGCCACATTGAGATACTCGAGACGCTTCAGTTTGAACAGATTCTCCAGCCGTGCGATGAGATTGGACTGCAGCAGCAGTATCTTGAGATCGCGACACCAGTTCTGTATATGTTCAATGAATTCGATATCCTCTTGGTGCAGCGACAGCTCCTCCAGCGTGCTAATTAGTCGCTCATTATGCTCCGACTTTTTGCGCACCAGCTCCTCTGTAACTGCAGACGTTGCTTAGTTTGATTACAAAAACAAGAATTGAAATGTTGTTGCTGTTGTTGCACTTACTGCGCACCATAATTGCTACAAAAAATAGTATAAATATTAATGAGGTCTATGTGTAAGTCTAGATTCAACTAATTCAAACTGTAAACAAACAAAGGCCACTGCGTTGCTAGGTTCAGCACGTTTCCTGTGTTGCTGCTGCTGTTGTTGTTGCTATTGGCTTTCGGAATTGAATTTAAGTTTTGTGTCATCGGCGGGCGAACGAGCGACCGACCGATTGAACCTATCGAAATTAACATATCGATTTGAATTTAGGCAACGTCATCGACGTCGTTGCCCCGCTGATTTGTATTGCGGGAAATCTAATCAGTTGAATTAGTTAATTTGGCACGTCTCAAGTGCTTGATTACAGGGCCGGACTGCGGTAAAGACATACCAGTGATTGTAGAATATATAAATCTATATTTACTTATAAGATTTATTTCAAAATAATAAATATAAACATGGAGCAAAGCTGAACTGTTAGGCCGTTAGGGCGCCAAATCTTTATGCCGTGGGAAGTGTATTCTAAAGTAGCTCTATGGTTATATTCTTCATAGAATTTTATATACATATCTTTTTCTTTCATTTATAATTTTTAATGTTTGCCTATGACTCCGCTCCTGTGTGCATTTGCTTCTGGTTTGCTCGCTGAATTAAACAACACCAACGCGAGCCGAAGCCAGACAATTTTTAACTTTGTAAGCGTAACCAGCAGCTGGCATCTGGCAAAATGGGCAATAAGGATTTGGATATATTGCGTCCACTCAGTGACATTGAAGTGGATGAGCTGATGGCATTGTATAGAACGAAATATGGAGCGCTTAACTTTCATTATCTATTGATGTACAATCAGCGTAAATGGGATCGCCAGCTAGAGGCAGCAGGCATTTCCCCAGACGATCTGACCTACATATCGCTGCGCAAACGTTTCTATACGCATCGCACCGGTGATTTCCGGCAATACGGTACGTACGTGAGCCTGCATGAGGATGTGGTGCAGAGCGTCTCCTTCTACAGCTGGCAAACAGGTGGGTTGGAGCTCTTCGAATGCCTGGAGCAGACGCAACACATTCAATGGGCCAATGGGGCGCTGCTCACCAACGTCGATCCGGACTTTTGCGCACGCGTCAAAGAGCTCGCTGTGAAGAAGGGCGCAACAGGCATACAAGCACGTCAGTGCTACGGCATGGTCTTGCCACATGCCGATGCCAAAGCGATTACTGTGCCTGAACTGTTGTCGGACTTCGAGCTGCGACAGCTAACCGACGAGGACGCCAAAATAGTGCATGCCGCATGGCCCAACAAGGGCGAAGGATCACTGGCATACATCCGTGCACTGATCAAGTTCAATAGAACTGTGGGCGCCTGTCGCAGCGACACCGGCGAACTGATCGCCTGGATATTTCAGAATGATTTCTCTGGCCTGGGGTAAGTCACTGAACCAATGCGATTGGACTCTCATCTAAGCTCGGCATTTTCTTTGGCGCAGCATGCTACAGGTGCTGCCAAAGGCGGAACGTCGCGGCCTTGGCGGCCTATTGGCTGCCGTCATGAGCAAATTGATTGCCAGAAAGGAGGAGGTGACGCTCACCGCATGGATTGTGTCCAACAACTGGCGCTCGGAGGCGCTGCTCAATCGCATTGGCTACCAAAAGGCGCTCATAAACGAGTGGATCAAGCTGTTGCCCGCATAGATATAGACCGGAATTGGGCTTAGGATTTGGGTATGGGAATATGGGATAAGCACTGGGCCGGTTCCAAGTGAAAGCCAAACTGACTGGTTTACATAGTACGTAGTTGAACGTAGTAATTGTGTTTATTGCCTATGTACACGGTCAACAATTTGTAATACGCACGCAATTCGATTTTGTAAATACATACAGTTGTTTTAAGGCATAATCAAAATTGAAATTGTGAAAACAATATTCATTCCTTTTAGCGGCAATTGAGGCAAATCCGTAGCGGACTCAGTCTCGATCATATACATACTTATTTACATACCGCCTCACATACATTTTATCATACAATTTTCATACAATATAACTAAAGGTAAGAGATGTAGAAGACGAATAGAAAAAATGCTGCTGAGCAAACTAAAAAAAAAATATAATAGATATAAAAAGAGAAGGGAAAACTGCCAAACAGAGAGCACCGACTGTGACTGTGAGTGACTGTGTGGTTTTAAATGTGGAAATACTAATCAATTATTGGGATTGCCCGTAGAAGATAGCGAACTCCGTCTGATAAGAGATGTTATCAAGCAGTCAATGTGCGTTTACCCAACAGATCGGAACAAGACGAGACGAGACGAGAGATGTGGGGACGAGTTGAAGCGAATGTTTTAGCTGTTCCAATACAATTGCACTAATTATAAAACTAAACGAATAGCAGGCGCGTGGTGCTCCCGCTTGGCATCCCACTGCCGTTCACCAGCAAACTGTTGCTGTTGCTGTTCATCGGCATTGTCGTTGGCATTTGTACGGTCGCAGAGCTTTTGGTCTGCATCTTGTGCAGGCCATTTCCGATATTGCCATTCATGGAACTGCGATAGTAGTTGTCGCTTAGAGGCGTATACTTAATATGACTGTTTGGCGTCTGCATCGGCAACTCTCTGGACTTTGAGATTTGTTTGGCACGATTATAGCACAGCACACCGATGATGGCCAGCGTCATGCCGAGACAGTTGACCCACGTAACCGGATTGCCCAATATCAGCAGCGAGACGGCAATCACGAAGATCCGCTTCGAGGCGCTGGCAACGGCATATGTGAGCGGCGTGACAAGCGACAGCACACTGAATGCAATTATATTTTGCATCCAGTTGAGCACGCCGTCGGTGAAGAGCAGCGCAATCAATCGATAGTCCAGATTTTTCTGCAAGCCAACCAAATATTGTATATACATTTGAAAAAGCAATAGATATGAATGACGTACAATGACCGAATGCCGGAAGACGGCCATGCTGTCCATGTAAAGCCAGAGGGGCAGGAAAATAAATAGGGATAGCTTGCCAAGTAGATGCAGCAGACGCAAGTGATGTATGCCAGTATCCTTGAGCACCTGCAACGAGAGTTGTTAAGGCTGCTTAAGTGAGACTATGTGGACTGGCTTACCTTTTTGGAGAAGATGTTTTGGAGGGAGAAGCCCATGGTCGAGATGAGTGCGCTTATCAGGCCAAGCATATCAAATGAGATTTCTGTTACTGTCGCAATTGCTACGCCAGTTATGATGGGCAACAGGCTCAGGTACACTAGTGTGGGCTGCTTCTCGCCAAAGAAGACGCGCGTCAGAACGACAGTGAAGAGCGGCATTGTTGCCTTAACTGAATGCGAGCAACAAGTAGAAGAAGAAATTGTTAACAGGTTGTGGTGACGTGTGAGCAGGCACATAAATGTGACGAACTGACCTGTGTGCGCATAGGAGACGGGCACCTTCCACAGCGATATGTGCGATGTGACCGAGGCAAGCAGCTTGCCAATGGCCAATGGCACAATTAGTCGCATGTAGTAGGCGCGCGGTATATCCTGGTATTTGCGTATACGCCATAAATTAAAGAAGGGTCCACTATATAGGGTGATGCTGCATAACTGTATGAGGGTGACGGTCATTGGGAATGGGAACTCATTGAGCACCATTTTGCCGATGACATTGTTGCTGGACGAGATGACGTACCAGAAGAGGCACATCAATAGCACGACTGCAACATGACGGGAACTTGTGCGTTTGCCACCCAACATAGTTCAATATATATGTTTTTGTATATTATTGTTGCTCAATTAAGAAGCTGCTGTTAGTGTCAGTGTCAGCGGCACGGAGTTATTGCCTCGGCGCCTGCCAGTCCTCGCTGGTCCTTTGGTCTATTGATCTTTGTTTATTGCATCTCGCTGTATGTTTAAATCTTAAATAAATATATGCACGTCGACAACGTTGTCCGTTTGTTTTCTACGTGGACGTAACGGTGTGGCCAGACAATGCCGGATATATGTTGAGTGTTGATAAATGCTACCACATTCTGTTATCGATAAATATTTGAAATCATATTTTCCCAACTGCTGCCAATTGCCAATCAGAATTAGCAATTTCATGAACCGTGCCGTAAACAAAATTAGATGGCGAATTATTTTTTTAAGGCAATTTAAATGATTTAAAATTTATTAAAACTTTGCTGTACTAAGTTTCTTAATTTTCTTTTTAAATATTTATTTTTTTATTAAATATTTAATGAAGCACATGAATTGATCTGAGAAGCTTAACTCCTTTTATATCTATTAATTAAATCTATTCTTTAGTTCGATTTGTTGGTTCCCATGTTAGGATATTTGGTCATTATATAATGCACTTTCAGTGATTGTGCTTTGGCGATTCTTAAGTCTATTATTGTCTCAATTCTTTAAGTTCGGCGCGCTTGATGGCCAAGGCATTGCGCAGTTCCCGAAATAGTCGATCGGCCCAGGAGGATGAGCTGGGCCCCGATGCACTGAGCTCCTTCAGTGCCAGCAGAACGTTTGTTTGCTGTTGCGTGAGGTCCGTATCATTGAAGCGTGGGTTTAGCCAATAGACGCCCTGATACGATGCCGGCACGGCCTGGACGCTAACGTCGCGGCTCTGGCTGGTGATACGTGCCTCCGTTTGGGTTGACGCACTCCTGTAGAGACCGGTCGATAGCGATTCGTCTTCTGCCTTGCTGCCGTTCTCATTCTCTGCGCGCTGCGTGGATCTGAGTTTTTGCAGGGACAGCTTTGTGCTCCGTTGCAGCTCCATCAAGCGCGTCACATCAATCCCGGTTAGACGCAACAGCGCTCTTGTAGCATCTGGCAGCGGCTCCAAGCCCCATCTCTTTAAATTGATGTTCGATGCCGATGTCGAGTTGAACTTATATCTAACATTAAAATTGTTGCACAGCGGCGAGGGATTCTCAAATATATCACTTTTCATATATGCCGCAAGGCTGGGCAACTTTCTGATGGTGTTGACCACCAGGAACTCGGTCTCCGGTGCTTTCGACGCCTTGAGGCGCATTAGGTTCAGCACACTCTGTGCCCGCTCCAAGCCCAGCTGGCGCTTTTCTTGAATTGTTCGCTGAGTTGCCGTTGGCTCCGTTGCCGTTTGCCTTAGTTTGTTTATGTTAACTAATTTGATGCTCTTCTCCTCCGCTCGCAATGGCACACAATCCAGTTCCTCGGGTTCCTCTTTTATGACGGGACTGACACTCAGTTTCGATCTATTGGCTCCCTTGCCCTCCAGTAAACGTCGCTCCTTACGACTTTTCTTTGGACTGGGACTATTGCTGCGACTGCGGTTGCGACTGCGGCTGCGACGTCGCTTTTTATGGCCATCGTGTTTCTTCTCTTTCTTGTGTTTTTTCCTCTTTTTCTCGGTACTGGTCCGCTCTAATTCATGAAGCTCCTTTTGCCGCTGCTCGATACGGGCTTGTAATTCGTGCTCATCCTCGTTGTTTGCACTATTTGGCGGCTCCAGATCCATGTTATCCAATTGATCCATATGGCAATATGATTCATTTGGGACGCCTTGAAAGTCCGTCTCCGATAGGACATCAAGAAAGCCCAATTGTAATTCTCTGCGCTCTTCCTTCACAACAGGCGACGCCTTTAAATCTCCTATGTTATCATTCGGCACATCCGAATCATTTCCATTTGGTTCAGACTCACGCTGAGCTGCTGCGTGCTCCAGTTCGTCTGTGATCGGTACTCTTAATGGTGTTTGGCAATAATCATTTTGTGGGCTCCGCTTTATGTATATCTCACTCTTTAGTGACGGTGGTGGCGGCGTGGCCGGTAACTCCTGATTCTGATCATCAGCTCCGCTCTCCCAACCTTCGGCTCCATTAGCACAGACTGCTGCCTGATCGAGGGGTGAGTGACTGCCTTCATCACGCAGCGGAGTGCAGGCGTTCTCATCATCTTTGGATGGGGATTGTTTGTATTTGAAATTGGTGTGAGCGGCGTCGATCTCGATTTTAATACGAATTGCATCTTCCATATTACATAGAAAGGCTATAATATACTTTGAAGCCCGAATATGGTGTACAAGATGCAATGTGATTGTTTCTAAAAATCCCAAAGAATTGTGACTTCTTGGTAAGCGTTACACAGCAAATACGACGCAGGTATAAAATAATCGATTGACAATCTCGATAGTTCGGTTCAAGCTGATTGCATAGTTAACGATTTTTAACGATGAAGAGATTTTTAATTTTTAAAATTTTCACAATGGACAAATTCAATTTAGGTAAAGTTTTAAGTTAATAAGAAGCATTTATTGCAAACAACAAATATTTTGAAAGAAGAGGTTAAGATTTGGCTGCAAAACTTTTATAAGAAATGGAAACTTTAAATTTAGAGCGCAATCCGACATTAAGCTAACTAGAAAGATATTCATGCTCATTTTGGTATTTTCACTGTTTTTATATCGATAACAAAAAAGAGATGGCAGCATTCACTCACTTATCAGCAAATAGATCTAGCACGAGCTATCGAAATATCGATATGTGTTCGACTCAAGAGCCAGACAGCTGTTTGCTGGCAGATTACGCGACCGATGGTGCTTCAAGTTTTTTTTATTGCTCTAAATCATTTGACACATTTATTAAACAAACCTGAAGCACCATGCACAAAATGATAAGGCAAATGGCGCAGCTAACGGTGCAAACACCGCTGCTTGCAGCTGCCCCCGCAACCAGCGCAGCCAAATTGTTAGCCATGCCACCTGTGATCACGCAAAACGTTGACTGCTGCGGCGTGCACACGGCTGCCTCTGGGGGTCTTTGCACCAAATGGAATAAACACAATTACGGACCACGCAAATGGCTGGAATACAACAAAACTGTGCATCCGCCACAGGAAGTGGACGAGGAGCCACGCAAAGCGGTAAAAAGCTACCATTTGGCTGTTTTGGCCAACTTGAATAGCAGTTAATTGTATATACTAACTAATTGATTTATAGTATGTGTGCCATATGCGCAGCAACATTAAATATAGTCCGGACAAGATGTGGTATATAGCGGCCTTTGTGCGCGGCATGTCCGTGGACGAGGCGCTCAAGCAACTGAATTTTGTGCTCAAAAAAGGCGCCACAGATGTGAAGGAGACGATACTGGAGGCGCAGCAAATGGCCGTTGAGCGGCACAATGTTGAATACAAAAGCAATTTGTGGATTGGTAAATGGATAAGCATGAGCATAATTGGCCTTCACTAATTTTGCATTCCTTTGTTATGTGCACCAGCTGAGTCTTTTGTGGGCAAAGGGCGTGTCTTCAAGGGTATGCGTCGACATGCGCGCGGTCGCTTTGGACGCGTTGAGTACAAGCACTGTCACTACTTTCTGCGACTCGAGGAGGGTGAGCCACCGCAGCACTACTACCTACCCGAGCCACAAACACCCGAACAGCAATTGGAGCATTGGTTGGAGCAGATGCGCAGCCGAAAGATCATCAATTCGTTGTAGATACACACACACGCACACACACACACACAGCATACGCCTTTATACACAGCCTCATCCCACATAAAGCGCATTTGAAGTTGTTTTCAAAAACGTTATTATATGAATAAATATGAAAACTGAAACTGACTTTAACGACTTGTCGAGATCTGATGCGATTTTGTATATAGAATTTAAATCAATTAATATGAAAACTTTTGCAATCAAATTTTTGATGATTTATAGAAAATTGTAAAGTGAACTATGTAGAAATCTTTGCCAATCACATTAAATAAAGTTGATACACAATTGATTTTCTTTTTTCTTTAAGTTGTTCTTAAGCTAGATTTTGCATTTATTCATCAATATTCTATATTTTCTTTGGAAATAAATTAAAAATGAAGCTCGAGCTCAAACTATCGTACAACCATTCTTTACACAGAGATACTATATTCTCCTTGATTTTTGCTATTTTTAATCATTTTTAATAACTAATTTCTAGATTTGAACACTTGTTACATATGAAATTGCAGGAAATTAAAGTATATTAATATATATATAAATTAAATTTTATATTCAAACAATCGGGACAGTGGCAAAAGTTATGATTAGAGAGGCGAAACTAGTCAATTTATATCAAGTTAGCATTAGACAATTTGCTGAACTATTCATGGTGACATGTGTTTAAAATATTGAACTAAGAATGTCTTTTAAATATGCCAATAAATTAAAAAATAACAAAAAAAACATGCAATATATGAAATTACAAATCGAGTGCCAAGCATAATAGGAATTCCATTAGAATATAGATACTTAAATATATTTATATATATAAATCTATATTCAGCTATAGCTCATTAAGCATGGCTTTTGATTTAAGTTAAGTTGCTGTTGAGGCATTGGGCTCTTCGCTGTCGTTTTGCAGCGTTTGTGCCAGCAGCTGCTCAACTTCCATATCATCATCGGCTTGTTTCTTTTCTTTTTCCTGCTGCTGTTGATCCAGCAGCTCCTTGGATACGCTCGTTAGCGCCGATGGCTGGCGCAGTCGCACCTCCTTGTCAACTTTCTTGTCGAGCACCAGGCAAGACAGCTTGGACAGTTGAGAACGGACTGGTTTGCCCGCATCACGACGACGCTTTCGCGTTGTTACTGGCGCTGTTTTTGTATTTGTGCTTGATGTTTCCTTATTTTTAACTGGCTGACGTTCTTTAGCCGTGTGATCCCGCATCAGATGTTTGCTAAGATTCTGGGCGCTGCTAAAACAACGCTTACAATCAACGGCCAAGCATTCGAAGCGCCTGCCCGTGTGGCTGGTGAGGATATGCTGTCGTAAATTGCGCTCATACGAATAGCTGCGTTTGCAGCCAGGCTCGGTACATGTAAACGTCGTTTCCGCATCTGCTGGATGTTTGGCAGCGATATGTGCCTTCAGGTCGCTTGGCTTATCGTAGCTCTTGTCGCAGTGCTCGCACTTGAGACTCTCGCGTCCGTGTAACGTTTCGCGGCAATGTTTTGTGTAGAGCGTCCATTTGTCAAACTGCTCCTCACATTGGGGGCAAGCGTAGAGTTTACAGCTGCGCTGGTGACTCTCCTGCTGCCACTGCTGATAGAAGCCGCGCGTACATTTCTCACAACGAAACGGATACGCCTGTGTATGCTGTGTAATCTCGTGGCGGCGCAGCTTCATCTTTTGCCTGAACTTGGCCGAGCAATGGCTGCATGCGTATTCGCGCGGACACTCGTGCGCCTCGCGTAAGTGTCGAGTCATGTTGCTTGTCGATATGAACATCTTGCTGCACTCTGGCAGGGAGCATTTGACTGTTTTCTGTAGTGCCGCAGGGCGTTCGTGTGTGCTACGCAGATGTCGCTTCAAATGGGTGACTATTGAATAGGTCTTATCACAGCCATCGTAGCTACAAGCGTGCTTTTTCTACATTAACAGACAATCAGTTATCAGCTAAATGATGAGTATTTTGGACACCTTTTATACTTACAATACCGGTGTGGTGGTATTCATGGCGATCCAATTGGTCCAGGCGCTTGAAGCTCTCATTGCATCCGCTTATGCTGCAACTGTATTTAGCACTAGTGCTGTCGCGACGCGCCTGTCTGGTCTTAAACTCTTCCAATACCACATCCAAATCGCTGTCGCTTGTGATTTGCAAACCCGGCGGCATCTTACTTTATTACGAATTAAGATTTCAACACACAACGTGCAGGCTATTAATGTCGATATTACTTATCGATACAGCGAAACATTTGATTGCAGCACCGATATTTATAGATAATAATTATTATAAAGATTGCTATCGATACTTCGAAGTAGTATATTTCATAATTATTTGTTTTCCTTACTTATAACACGATTAATCAAATGATGTCCATTAATCGATTATTTTATTGCTTCGAATTGCGATTTAATTGTATCGCAAAACGGGGTTCAATTAATTGAAACATTAATCGATTAATTGTTCAAATACCAGCAACAGTTTCGCGCAAATCGTAAGTTGGAAGAGAGAAAAAAAAACTTTTATGTTTATAATGGCGTCTCTCAAGGTAAGTTTTAGGCTTTACTGGTAATAAACAGACCTTTATTTAGATTTGTTTTTTCTTAGACACCCAATGAAAATTTGGAGCGGGAGGAGGAGAACATGGAAGTGGCTAGCAAAGCCAACAATCAAAACCAGTTGAAAAATAGCAACACAATACTGATGCATTTTTAAATGTGCAAATGTGCTTCGGTTAGCTCTAAACATACCAAGATGACATTGTGTGTCAACTTTCATGTATGTCACTGATCACGGATATTTGGACTGACATAAACATGACGGGTGTGATTATGGCTTATTTGAAAAGAAGCAAATCTGTGCAACGATTGGAGTTTTTAAACTAATAGAAGCCCATACTGCTGTGCACATCTCTGGAGAAGGTTACTGCAGTGGTGACGGATAATGGCGCAAACATCGTAAAAGCACACTCTAAACTTAGTGTGCAGTAATGCCTTAGAAATTATGGAAGTATCAAAGTTAGTTGCCCAATGCCGCAGTATATTAGTTTGGCTTAAACGCAGTGGGAAATCCAAAGAGAATTTGCAACAGCTGCAGGTTTCTGCTGGCGCCTCGGAGGGTAACGTCTTGAAAGTAATTTTAGATGTGAAAACCAGGTGGAACTCAACATTCTATATGCTGCAGATGTTCGTTCATTTCATTTCGTACATCCGTCAAGTGGTTTTAAACTTTTCTCACTTTTCTCTTTTTCAGTTTCAGGCCCCGATAGCTTTGGCTTCAGTTATGAAGCAGATACGAATGGAAGTGGCAGAGATTTTAGATAGAAATGAAAGTCAAAGAAGCATTAGTGACGGCTCATCCACTGGAGAAATTGAATTTGACTTATGGGCCCACCACAAGTCGCTGGTACACAAACGCCGTAAAGAAGACAACGACCCTTATGAAATTCAGGGCGAACTTAGTTTCTTCTTAAATGCTCTCCTGGGAGGCGATGAGTACTGTATACCCCCAACTTTATACCATAGCTAGTCGGTAATACTTTCTGATTGGCAGTTCTGTACCTGCAGAGCGTCTTTTTTCTAAGGCAGGTGCTACACTAACGGAAAAGAGGAACAGGTTAACCACTGAGCACCTGTCCGAGCTACTGTTCCTGAATTCAATACTGAATAACTAAGAATAATTACTATATTTTTCGCTTTTTGCTGGGCCTTATAAAATACTAAATAAATAAACATAATTTCTACTTTTTTATACAAATAAAAAATCATTTGATTAATCCACTTTTGTTCGATTAATTTCGATTTATAGGCGCCCAGCTAAAAATAATCATGATTCAATAATCGATATATGAATATTTTTTACCATCACTACTTATAGCTAAATGTATGAAAAATATTGATATGAATAACTAAATGTGAACTATATAAAAAGCCAGAAAATGTATTGCCACAACGTAAAAGAAGGCAATATGCCAAAAGAAAAATACTGCAATTTTACAAATTTGTATCGATTGTGCACAGCTGTTTTTGCTACAAAATTATTCGTTAAGCGATATCGATTCTGCAGGACTTTCCGTAAGCGCACTATAAGTTCATTATCGACAGCCTTAAATCGCAAATAATAAACGGCGCAATAAAATTACGCTGAGTCGTCTGAAAACTACGTAAAAACCACGACTTGATCTCACAAATTCCCAAAAAAAATAAGTGGTATCGATGCTACACGAATCATCGTCATCATGCCGCGCGTGCGTTGTCAGCATCTTTAAATTTCGTATATTTAATAAACTACTTAATAAGATAAGCACCATTGCTAGAAATTAAATTCACATAACAAAAGTAAGTAAAAGTAAGAGATATTAGCCACGACTTACATGCGTTTTCTTACTGACGCCAGCTAAAACAAATGAGAAGAAACCGATTTTATTTCCAACACTTAGTTTTGTGGAGGCCTTCCGATTAGTTACATTATCGATATTTGGCATCGATTGTCTTACAGCTCCTCAGTATATGTAGTTGTAAGCTTAAAGTTATAAACGGAACTCGTAGGCAAGATAATAAACAATAGTATTATTTAAAAAAAAAAAAACATGGAATATGAAAGTGTGCTGATTGTAAAGCCCGAGGTATTTATATACAAAATACCGCCTCGCGCCAGCAACAGAGGATACAGGTGAGATTTCATGCACCATACAAGAAATTCTGTCCAAAAAAAAAAAAACAAAATTTTGCCCAGTTGTTGTTGTTGTTGCTGCTGCTGCTGCTGTTCTGTGGTGCAATTGAAAGTTTCGTGATTTCATACAGAGACGCCCCCACATCCCACACACAAGCACATACGCGCACTGTGTATACATATTGTGTGTGGCTGTGTGCGTGCGCTCGTGAGAAATGCATAAATTATGTTAAAAATGCGCAAGGCACGGAAATGAGACTGAAATATGTGGCAAAGAGCCACAGCAAAAGCAATAGCCAAGGTTAAGAAAAAAAAAAAACCATGAATGTTGTTGTTGTTGTTGACTGTTGCCTCCTTTGAAGTTCAATTCCAATTGATTTTTGTTTTTTTTTTTTTGTTTTTGTATGCAGTTGTGTGTGTTTTTTAGCGCTCACTTCGCAGTTTCTCTTAATTGCTGTACATTTCACTTGCAAGTGAAATGTATGTATGTATGTATATGCATTTGCGTGCGCGCTCGTCTATCTATACATGTGTGTGTGTGTACGTGTGTGTGTGTTTGTGTATGTGGCCAAAGCTTTTGTACATGTGTAATTGTTTTTGTTGTTACTTTTGTTGGCTTTCTTTGTTTTCGCTTAAAGCATTCACACACACAAACACATACATCTATACATATAGATGCCATCAAGTAAACAATGTTTATTAACTGAATGCAAAAAAAAAAACACACACACACAATTTTCAAACACGCAGAGCAGCGGACTGGAACCTCAAAGAGCCCACCTGGACCGGACGAATGCGCTTGGTGGCCAAGGGCACCGCCTGCATACTGAAGCTGGAGGATAAGACGAGCGGTGCTCTATTTGCCAATTGCCCCATCGATACATATCCCGGCGTGGCCATCGAAGCGGTCTCCGACAGCTCACGGTATTTCGTCATACGCGTCCAGGATGACAATGGACGATCGGCGTTTTTGGGTCTGGGCTTTGGCGATCGTTCCGATTCGTTCGATTTGAATGTGGCGTTACAGGATCACTTTAAATGGGTCAAAAATCAGGAGCAAATCGAAAAGGAGAAAACCGAACCCAAACAGGAGCTCGATCTGGGCTTCAAGGAGGGCGAAACCATTAAAATCAACATGCGCATTACGGTAAGTGTGTAACCGACTAGAAGATACCGCTTAGTCGGCGCTCTAGTTTATCTGCCTCGTTGTAGTCCGGACAGTTAAGGCAGCAGGAATAGTGTTAAGATATGAATATACTGGATGGCTGGATCTGGGTTGGTGGGATGTCAGTGTTCCAGTAGCTGTCATGCTGATGCTGATTCCGATGCTGATCCAGATTCATTGGCTTTCAATGAAATATCCATATATCCATATCCCTGCGATACTTTCTGTTTGATGATCCTTGCCATGCCTTCGATTCCATTCTCAATCTCTGATTTGCTTGCAGAAAAAGGATGGCTCTGAGGGCAGCTCGCGCACTGGCAAGGGCAAAAGTACTGGCGGTGTACTACCACCGCCGCCTGGCGGTTTGGCCAAAATCGCACCACCGCCGGCCGCGCCGGCTGCAGCGACACTGCGTCAAAGTCCGGCCGCATCGCCAGCACACAGGACAAGCGGCGGCGGTGCCGGCACGGAATGGACCGATTACGCATCCGCAGGGTAAGCTGCCAATTTCACTAAGCACACAAATTGGCTAAACTAATTCTATTTCATTCTCTTGGTCTTTTAGCGGCAATCAAGGTCAACAGAATTCGGCAAATGCCAACTGGGTACAGTTTTAGGCTGGGACCAAGCGCAATGCGTCACGCACCGGTTTTGTGTAAAGGCTCTTAAATGCTTCTTCTTTTTTTTTGTACACCCATACACACGCACACCCAAACACCCAAACACACACACGAACACTACTTAAACTCGCTATTGAAATGGACACATTGATATATATATATATAGATATATACATATATATTACATTTACATAAACAAAATTAAGTCCGTTAACGTTAAATTTATATATATATATTTTGTTTCTTTGACATATTGAGCATTATATATACATATGTATATGTATGTATATTTTTGCATATGTAAAAAGAACTGTTCCCATGTACAATTTTAAGCGTTTCTTTTGAGAAAGGCACAGCATGAACAGTGGAGGGAGAGAGAGAGAGAGAGAAAGAGCGAGAGAGAAAGAGAACAGTTTATGTTCGAGTTGAAAATGTAGCACTAAAACATTCCGTTTAGGGCAAGGCATTGTAATTAGTTCAAAAAAGTATCGTTATCGTTATCGCTAAACAGTCGATTATAAATTTCTTAACAAAATTTTATTTTTCACTTCACATTGTTTTACACACACACACACATGCATACAAACATACAAACATACTACCACACAAACAAACACACGTCTAAAAAGAAATGAAAAATAGAATTAAAATGAAGAAAGAAAAACAAAAAGAAAATAACAACTATAACTAAATTTATTTAATTGTGCTAGAAATTGCAACAAACAAAAAATGCAGAAATTCTTTTTAACAATTTTGTTGATACTCTAGCAAAAAAAAAAAAACCAAAAAAAAACAAAAATCAAATAAAATTGTGTTTTGCTGCGCAGCATTTCAAACTGTTGCTGCAAACATTTTGTTGCTGTTGATAAAATACTAGATGCGATTTAACAAATTCTGTTCAAATAATATATATATATATATATATATACATATATATATATATATATATATATATATATATATATATATATATATATATATATATATATAGCTGTAACTGGCACAGTTGTACTATTTCCGAAATGCATAGCTTATATTCTGTTAACCGTAAAGCGAAAACAAAACGAAGGAAAAACAAAAACAAATTTCAGCTTGCAGTTCTGTTACAGTTAGACAGCCACTGCAACGCGGGGCCCCCGCTGCACAGTTTGACAGCCTCGCTACATTGCAATCGTCTTGTTTTGTATTAGTTAATTAATTCCCCCCGAATTAATGTATATGTAATTAATTGCCAGCTGTGCAGTTATACAAAATAATAAAATTTATGTACACATCTATTAATATAAATATACAAAAAAAAAAAAACAAAATTTAAATATATATACATATATATATATATATAATATAAATGAATATGAAAATAAAAAATAGCAATGAATTTCAATGTACAAACCCTTGAGTTTCTCTTTAAAATTAATAATTTCCCATATTCAGAGTGAAATGTAAAAAAAAAAGTACTTTCCAGTTGGAAAGATCCCTTGACACGCTCCCATTTGCCAATTGGGCAATCTAGCTAGCTGTCTCTTTCTGTACTACGCGAGAGCATGTGTGTGTGTGAAAAAATACGCAATAATTGAAAAATTTATACGAAAATATTGAAATTAGTTATCAATTTTAATTTATAATAACTTGTAAGCTCAAAGAATATTCTAATTTTGTACCTTATTTTTAATTTAAACAATTTTGCAATTTTTTTTATTTATATACATATATGTATATATATATATTTTTTTTTTTTTAAAGTTATTCAATTAGAATATATTAGTAACCAAATATTTGTATGAAACCAACAAAAAAATAAAATATCAGTTTGTTTTTTGAAATTTTAAGTTTTTATTTAACTTATAGTGTTCTTCTTCTCTTCTTCTTCTTCTTATTCTTGTATAATAATTTGTTTCTCCTTTTAATTGCTTCTTTTTATTATTTTTTTTTCTTTCTTTCTGTTTTCTCTTGTTTTGCTTGAAAGGTATTAATTGTTAAGCATATTTGTTAAATTTATTACAACTCAAATATTTTCATGTAGGATCTTGCTCTGGCAATTAATACAATATAATTTAGTACGTGTTTTGTTGCTGTTGCTGCTGTCGCTGCTGCTTTTGTTGCTGATTTCGTGTTTTTCTTTCTTTTTTTACAATCTTAAGTTCGATCATCGTTTGCTATATACCTATACATAAATGTGGGGCGGGGGGAATTGGAGGGGGTTCTATATGCATAAATATAGACGTTTTGTTTTATCTGGCTAACTACAATATGCGGGCAATTGCCGTCCAGATCAATAGCGTTTACAGTCAATCGTATCGCCGATTATCAAAGTTTCTATAATTTTTTATCAATTTCAATTTTGTTAGTTCGCGTTTGCCCTGGAGGGGCGGGGTGTTAAGAATTTAGGAAGCGTTGCGATGATGTTGTGAACTGTATTATTTAGATGAACAATTTATATATATATATATATATATATATAGTATATATATATATCTCTAGCGAAGGTTTTAGTACGTACATACATAATGGTTGCTTTCAAAACGTTTCGCGTGTTGTAATCTGCTTTTAGATTTTGTTTCTCCGCGCCTTATACACCTATATACATTACATCATTTGGCGTATAACAGCATCTGTAGATGTGCCAAACATATATATCATATATATATATAACTTATATATATATTATATATATTACAACACTTGCTACATAACCGTCTCAAAATGTGCATACATAGTTGGTTTGGTAACACGACTGGACCTGGCTAAGGGATTTGTTGTTTCTCGCTTAAGTCTACGTATAACAGTTTTGAAAGTGTGTGTGTGTGTGTATGTGTTATGCTAGGCTAAATATAACTTATGTGTGTCTGTGTGTGTGTGTATGTGTGGGTTAACACAATATTTTCGCTATGTTTTTTTGCTCTTGACTTGAAAACTTACAGCAAAAGCTGTTTATGCTTAATCACTAACTAAAGTTAACTTATGCTGCTCGGTGTATGTGTATCTGTATGTCTGTGTGTGTGTGTGTGTGTATCTGTATCTCTGTGTCAATGTTGGTGGCAGCAAACCGCAGTAACAAGTAATTTACGGCATAAATATAAACAAAATGTAACATTATAATAGTACTGAAACTATTTATTCTAACTGCCACACACACACACACTCACACACTCACTTACTCACTCACTCACACACACGCACGCACACACCGTGTGCAACGGTAGCTGCTAGTCTTAGCTAGTCTGTTCTTCTCCCCTGTTCCCTTGAATTGTTTTCTTGCATTTCCTCTTGCCGCATTCATTAGTGTATGTGTACGCGTGTGTGTGTGTATGTGTGTGTGTGTGTGTGTGTGTGAGCGTATGTGTCGATCTGTGTGTGATTACATAAAGCGCTGACGTTTACTGCTGTAGTGGCAAATGTCCATTTTGTCATCGATGGGACTGCCGGGCCGCTTGCAATGGCGCGCGATTTCGTTGGCAACAAATGCAAATAGCTCCGGTCCGCTGGAGTAAAAGAGAAGACAATTCGAATTAGTATATACAAATTCGTATATAAATTCAAATACATTTATATGCACAACAAATAGAATCAAGCAATTTCAATTTACTCTTAACTCCAAGCCAAGCTCAAGCTGCTCAAAAGCCAACTAAAGTGGCGCCTGTGGCATCTGTGGCCTTATATAGTAAAAGTATCATCGTTCGATCTGCATGATAACTATATGACAATTGTTTTTCAATTTATTATGTTTATCACAAAATTTTGCTGTTCAACATTTCAGTCGCACTACTATTTCAATGAACAAATCGGTCGCACTACTATTTTAATGAATATTTGAGTTGCACTACTATTTCAATGAACATATCGATCGCACTACTATTTTAATGAACATTTGAGTTGCACTACTATTTCAATGAACACAGCTATACATGACTTAGCAACACGATTGTCGTTAATCATTAAGAATATATATATATATATATATTAATGGGAGTTCGAGCTGTATTTTCATATGAATTCTACATTCTAAAGCTATATATATTCATGAAAATTAGCTGGAGAGAAGCTATTATTAAGAGAAGCTGACATAAAGCTTGTAATTTGTATAGACTAGGCGGGGCTAGTTACTAATCAGAACAATGCCTAAATATTAATACATGAAATACTATATATAGTAACTAGTTGGCAGAGACAAGCCTTCATTAAGAAGCAATGCTCTTTTGGCTACACAAATTACTCAAATATCGCAGAGTTAACATTAAATAGAACTGATATCTTCTTATAGTCTTTAGACTTTGCTTGTATGCCGTATATTGTAACATAATTACCGTGGACGCAAAACTAAGGCCTCCTTGAAAGTGTGCAGATCGTCACCGATGCCGCCTGTGGCACCCACTGCTGCCGCCTGACCGCCGGCGGCGTTAAGCAAATGCGTTGCCTGTCCGCCGGCCGTGGTGGGTGGCACCATGTTCAGTCCGTTGCTGGCAAAGCCTATCGCTGAGCCAGTGACGCTATTGGCGTTACCGTTCACCTGATGATGATGCACTCCGCCGCATTGATGGTGCTCCGGCTTAGGCGACCTGCACAGTGGTTCCCACAGACACAGACACAGATAGAAACAGAGAGAGAGAGAGAGAGGGAGAGAGCGCGCGATAGCGAAAATAGGTATTAGTTCAAGGGATATGCTCGGCAGCCCAAGAATGCGGACTCACCGACGATTGGCATGTGGATTCGTTGGTTGAGTTGGCAGCGGCTTTCCGGCTAAATACGCCAGCAAATCCTCGCGCCGTATCATGCGTCGTTTTTTGCTGCGTGCCCAATCGGCCAATTCGCGTGTGCGTCTTTGGTAGCCGCATTGTATGGCAGCGTCGCTGGTGCGTTTGAGACCATCACATGATTCTAAAATATATATAATTTGATTAGTATATGTTATATATGCATATATCAGGTGTACTGCACCTTTGTAGAGTGTTGTCACAGTGCCAGCTGCGGTCTGAAAGGGCAGCCACAGTGCCCCAGTCTCTGAAGAAAATGTGTTGGAAGAGCGCTCTGCCAATAAAGAATAAAAACAATAGAAATTGCATTATTAATAGAATTGACATTAAATAAAGTACGTATAACTATTATTTTTATTAGATTTATTATTTTTTAATGTATATTCGAGTTAGTCTAAAAAGTTGCATTGATTTTTACGGCAATTTTAAACTCAATGTAACTTAAATTAATATTAATATAATAATTTAATATTAATATTATTATTGTTAAATTTACTATTTCAGTACGTACTACTATTATTATTATTAAATTTATTATTTTAGATTTATATTCCAGTTAAATCAAACAAATTTAATTGATTTTTAAGCAATTTGAAACTGAATGTAACTAAAAATAATATTTTACTTTAATTATTTATTTTTTGTTAAATTTTTAAGTATTTTTTGGTATTACTTCGCGCAGAGTTAAACAAAAATACCAAAAAAAAAACAATTGCAGTATTTATTTGCTTGGAATACAATATTATCTCACTATATACATACATACATACATATATCACATTATATATGTATATACATACATACATACATATGCATATATCACATTATAAACATACATACATATACATACATATATTATTCGCTTATAAATTGGCTAGCTAATGGAAGCTTTTCAATTATTTGTACTACATGTGGAGATCATCATATTTCGTTTGCTTAGTATCGAATGGCAAAGAAAATAACTGAATAGCCAAACTCAACGATCGCCATGGGAAATTCTTCTCTTCTTTCGCTCGTTCTCACTGTGCAGTGCAATGGTCAGCACCTGCTGCTTCTGCTGCTGCTGCACAAAACAGACGCGCAAAAAGGACCAAAACAGCAATTTTTGCCTTTATTGATCCGCAGTGCATATGGCAAAATGACAAAATGAGCGAGTGCAAGCGAGATAGCAGCAGAAACCCGAAAAAATATATGCAGTAAATTGCAATCAAAAGAAACGGAAATAAGGAGCATTAGAAACGTTTGGGTTCGGTTAGTTTGCTTTTGTTTGCCAGCAGCAGCAACAAAATTGTGAAAGGGGAGAAGAGGCAGAAGACAAATATATATATGCCGCTAGGGCGGCGGCAGCGACTGCGACGTCAGCAGCAGCAGCACAAGCCACAGCAGCTTCCACTCTCAGCAGCGACTGTCAAAACAGCTGTTTGTCAAATGCTATTTTTTTTCTTCTGTTCGTAAATGACGCACTATATTTATACAAGCATACCTAGAGATAATTTACAGCTTACACTTACATTAAACAAAAAAAATAAAATAATATAATAATAATAAAAATTCTTAAAAAAAAATCCTAAGGATGCTGCTTTTGCTGCACTGCGCAGCGCAAATGTTATTACGTTTCGCTTTCCCCTCGTTCGCTGCTTTTTTTCGTCCACCATTCAAAGAGGAACACCAAAAAGTCGAACACATCAACATGCATGGGCTCTCTATGCCATTTACAGGGTCTTTTGCTGCAGTTTGATAATGCGTAGATTGCAAACGAATATGTGGAGAATAGAAAATGTGGAGAATTTTAAGGCGTGTGTGAATGATGCCTGTGCGAGAGCAGCACAGCAGACTTTCACACACACACATGCACAACTGTTGGGATAGAGCTTAAAAGCCGGGCCTGTTGTATACATGCACTTGTTGTTGTTGTTGCTGCTGCTGCCGGATAGGCAGGCTGCACGGTCGCTGCTATTAATATGCTCATCCAAACTATTTTTATGTACACACACACACACACACACACACTTACGTCGCATGTGTACATGCATGTATTTGTATATGTACGTATGTATGTATGGGATATAAAACGTTGAATATCATAAACAAAATTGATTTGGTGAAGCGCAGTAGGAAGTGAAGATTGCCACAAGGATGAATGGGTTATTTTTTTTGTTGTTTTGGACACTTACCGCGATAGAGCTGTGCAACGGCTGTGGCCGAGTCCTGGAATGCGCCCCAGACGGTGCTTAAATTGTTGTCGCGCTGACGCACAAACTCGCGCTCGTATTCATCGTTTTGGCCATTGATTTCGCGATGGCACTGCTCCTCCAGCCAGCTCTCCTCGCCACCGGATTCTTGTTGCTGCATTCTCTATGTGTGTGTGTGTGTGTTGGATGGAGGCAATGGGATCACAGGCAACACCTTTTCTTGTTGTTGTTATTCTTCTTGTTGTTATTAAAGTGTTGTATTTGATGCTCTAATGTTGTAGTCTTTTGCCGTAGCCTACAACTTCTTGGACTCCTTTTCCGTGTCCAGCGTTTGCCTTTGGCTGCTGCTGGTGCTGCTGCTGCTTCCTCTTTGCAACGACAACGACGACAGCAGCACGCACTGACACTCACACACACACACACACACACACGTACGCACACACGCTTCTTCTTCTTCGTGTGTGTGTGTGTAGGTCTTTGTATGTAGCGTTGGTTAATGTGGGTGCCGAGTCCGTCTTTCTTAGCGTTGTGACGCTCCGGTAAAACAATTAAGATACGATTCAATTGCTTTAGAGTCTCAACTGCTTTGGAGCGATTTAGATATTAAATGTAAATATGCTTGCAATGACTTAAAAAGCAGCACGCAGCACATTTGTATGTTAACCACCACAAAAAATGAACTAAGCTAGAGATGTGCAAGCCTATCGATATATACATGTATACCAATATCGATAATTACTAAAAAAAACTGACAAAATACCAATAGTGCAAAAGAAACGAAAACAGTCGCATTCCGTGAGCTGCTGAAATGACACGATATATGTCGATTACTCGCATGTATCAAAATACAAAAACGATATTACTTAAAAAGCGCGCGCATTCAATTAATGAGAAACCAAAAAATTTGCATTTTTTTTTCTTTATTTGCTCTTAGTTCCCTCTGGGGACTTGATTTACTTGACTATTATAATCTAGTAATAAATAAAATACGTGTTTCGTTCTTCTTTTCTTTTTTTTTTAAACAAAATTCTCATGTATATTTGCTATTAAGATCCATTATTAATAATTGCTACCCGATTAAAACGCGAAGTGCTTTCAATTTGTAAATGAAATGAAAAACATTTTTCGTTTTTATTGCCACGCACATGTTTGTTGGACCCTTGCAGATGACAATTAACGCATAACCAATCTCGTTTATAAGTATTTACCAAATAGTCAGGCAGTTTTAAGGCTCTTAGGGAACAACAGCCGAAGAGATCAAACTACTTCCTATATCTATATAATATATATCTATATAGCTGCTTTTGGTAGAATATATGTATATAACAATTCTGCAAGGGCTTTGCTTTTTTTTTAATTTGTTTTTTTTTTTTTTTTTTTTTTTTTTGCGAGCGAGCAAACGAGTATATTCGATCTGCCGAAGACGGCAGACTTTGATCGAATTTCAAAAATGTTTTTGTTTCCTTTTGTTTTAGTTTAGTTTTTTGTTGTTGTTTTTTTTTTTACATTAGAAATTAGTTCTTAAAATTCAATATGTTAAAATTACATTTACATTTTAGTTAGAATTAATTTAATAATTGTATATTATTAAACAGGTTTTCTGCATTGTTTTGCTTTATTTTTTTTCTTTTTCTTTTTGTTTGTTTCTTTTTTTTTTTTTAGATTTGTAATTTTTACGTAGAATGTTATGAAGTTGTTGATTGTTGTTCTTATTATTCATTTGCATTACACGTTGGCAGATTTAGAATTTTATTTGATTGCTTTTGGCTAACTTGTTGACAAACAGCATTTAATGAGAAAGGCTTAGGTAAATATGTTAGTTGCTTTTTCTTTTCTTTTTCTTTTTGTTTTTCTTTTGTTTTCGGCCCCAAAACTGGGTCATCCTTCATATACATGCATATATATACATAGCATTTATAACTATGTAAAATTTGTAAGTGTTTTTCTTTTTCTTTTTTGTTTTTTGTTTTGTATAAAGAGCTATTAACAACAAACGCTACTATTACTATTCAAACTTTTTCTTATGTTTCTTCCATTGCAACATTTTTCGTTTATACTATTTTGGGAGCACCAGCAGTGTTTTGTTGTTCCTGTGTGTGTGTGTGTGTCTGTGTCAGTATCTAGGTAAGTGTGTTTGTGTGGGGATATTTGGGGCATACGGCAAATAGACAGCGCGGCTAAGCTAACAAAGTACAGTGAAGCTGAATAGCCGCAATAACAAAGAATTTTATACACTTCGAGCTTAACTCAAATTTTAAAAAATTGTAAAATTGATAAAAAAAAAACCATTTGTTTGCTTTACTCTAAATTGCCCACAATAATAATAATAATAATAATAATAAAAAAGCATCTCGCTTAATAAACAGGGCCGGCCCTGCGGCTTGAGCCTCATGCAACACTTGTGTGTTTAAAAAAAAACCAAAATTTGCAAAAAACTAATCGCATAAATAGCAATAATAACAATAATTATAATCACAATAATCATGATCATAGTAATATTAAGAGAATTGAATTGTTTTGATTACAATTGCGGCTAATTCGTTTTCACTGTACGCATAGTTTGTGTGACTGTGTTTGTGTGGTGTGGGAGTGTGAGTGGGACAGAGCTAGCGCTGTTATTCAGCAGCCGGCATTAATAACGATAGCGATAACGATAACGAGAGCGATAGCGATACCGCAATAGCTGACAGAGTTGCGTTCAAGTGGTATCATTGCCAATGCCATTCTTTTGATCCAATTTATTGGAACCCATTTTGACCATATACACAAAGTACGTTATTATCTCCGATTCCTCCTTAATGGGTATTGTCTTGAAGTGCTTCATAATGGTCTGAAAGGTGATAAGCATTATTTTTCATCATATATATATATAGCTATTATTATTATTGTTATTATTATTATTATTATTATTTGGATCGTTCACTCACATCCGCTAATTGGGCACGCTTCATGCCCTGCCGCGTCTGCACCTTGAAATGGCGCTTGTAGCGGCGCAGCGTTGACACATGCAACTGATATAGATCGGGAAAGTTTGGCAAATCGGTGTCCGTTTCATTGCTATCGTCCTCGCTGTCCTTGCGTCGCCGCTTCGTGCGCACCGACTGAATGCGCTCCTTGTGATAGTCGCAGATGTAAATGTGCTGCGCACTTGGATCGCTGCTCAGCTTGAGGCGCTTCTGGGCGACCGTCTTCTGTATACGTTTGCTGTAGCTGGCATAGCCGGCCTGATTGCGGCATCTTTCCATATCGTCGATCAGGCAGCAGGTTTGGTCCGTGTGGCCGCCTCGCGAGTCCTCCTCGCCGGTGCTGAAGCCGTTGTTCATGGTCAATTTGTAGCTGCTGCTGTTGTTGTTGTTGTTGTTGTTGCTTTGTGTGCGTTTTGTGGGGAGGGGTATGCAGCGGGCGTATATATATATATATTTATACTTATATATATATTTATGTGTATATTTATATTTATTTGTATATTTTCACTAAATTTTGAACTGTGCGTTGCGAAAGCGATAAACGACTAAATTTTAACAAATACGCGAAATATATTTTGTTTCAAATACGAATTTCAACTTTGTAATTTTGTTTCCTTCTCCCACTCTGCTTTCTGCTCTGACTTTGTGCGTTTTTCTCACCCCCCATTCACCGCAAACATCATCAACTTTGCCACTGTGTCCGCTCTGTTGTGAACGAGTTCGACTTAACATTTTGTATGCCGATAGCGCTTAACATTCGGTTTACATTGCGTTTCCGCGCATGTACTCACTTTTGCACACATGTTGCTCACATTTGCGCTTACGTCGCAATAATATGCATTACGTTGTGTTTTGTTTTTTCGTTACGCGTCAGCCCATTACCTCAACGTACTGCATGACAATGACTGTTAATGTTAACAAAAAAAAAAAAAATACTATTTTAACATTTACTAGTCGGTAATGGAGTAGTGAATTTGCAGCTGCTAAAATGTTAACTTGCATTAGAGTTGAGCTTTACGAAATCGATTAGTTATCGGTGCGATTTCTTATCGCATCAAAATCGACCCCATCAACAATATCGATAGTGGCTTCGACTGTTTCTGCAGCACTACTTTTGCGTTGAAACTTCAGCCGGACGTGTATGCGGGAGCGCGTTAGAAATTTGCTTCGAATCAATTTATCGTGCGTCTGCGTCGTTGTGTGAACAAAAAGTGTAGCAATAATATTGAAAAGGTAAATTGCAAGCAAAATGTTTTTTTTTGTTGTTTGTTTTGTTTTTTCTTCTTCTGAAATTGAAATTGAAATTGTGCGTTATTAATAAAGCCCACCACACACACACACACACACACACACACAAAAACACACACACACACACACATCTATGTACATAGAGGGGGCGACGCCAAACGCTGCTGCGACGGCTCAGCAAGCAAGCAAGCACCAAATTCTCAGCAGCCTCAAAGCTGAGCAACGGACTAGCAACAAACGCCAATTGGAAACACACACACACACACATATATATATATATATATATATATATATATATATATATATATATATATACATATATGCATACATACATACGAAGTACATATGTATAATTCCAATATGACTGAACTAAGACGTGCTCTGCTGTGCGTGTGTGTGTGTATGAAAACGTTTTTTTTTTGCTCCCACATAAGTACATGTATGTAAATGAAGAATATACATCTAAAAGCAAATCATAATAACAAAAAAAAAAAAATCGGCTCAATGACCGCAGTGTTAGTTTTTTTTTGCATTTCTTTTTCATTTCGATTTTCCAATTGGAAATGCTGCCAAATGGCAGAGAACATAAAAAAAAAACTGAAAGATACACGCGCCCCCGCCCCAAAACCACATATACGCCAAAAAGTGCAACGAGTGAGAAATAACAGTGTGCCCATTTCATACATACATACATACATGCATATGTATATATAAATATATATGTATGTATGTATGCGTGTACACGTAAATATGTATGTAAAGTCAGCATAGCTTTGCATACATATATGTATATGTAAATATGTATGTATTTAATTATTCAGCATGCGAAATTCTGTAAATTCTGCCGTGTGTGTGTGTGTGTGTGTGTGTTAAAAAAAAAAAAAATATATAAATAAAATCAAATAACAAATGTAACAAAATAAATACATAAATAACTGTAGATGCTGCATACATTCAAAGGCGTTAGGCAAAAGAGAGATTCCAGAATAACAGTAAAATTCATAAAGACGAAAAGCTTATGTATTTGTGTGTGCATGTGTGCTTGTGTGTGTGTGTGTGTATGTGTGTGTGCAAACAAGCAAGAGGAGATTTTCAGTGAAAGAGAGCAGAGCCGCACGTAAATTACGGTGCTTGCGACTGCGACGTTGTGTATGCGTGTGTTTGTGTTTGTTTGTGTGTGTGTGTGTGTGTGTGTGTGTGTGTGTGCGGGACAGGACACCAAGCAAAGCAACAACGAAAATTTTCATGCTATAGAAGTTGGGGGAGGATAGCTGGCAGATGAGGCTGATGGGGCATAAATTTTTTTTTTTTTTTTTTTGTAGCTGACGCTTTTGGCGCTGTTGCTGCGCAGTCGCTAACGCTGCCAGCGTCGCAGCGTGTGCACTAGTTTTGTTTGCTTCTGCTGCTGCTTCTTTTTCTATACGGTTTTTTTGCTGTTGCTGTTGTTGTTGCTGTTGTTGTTGTTGCCGTTGTTGTTGTTGTCAAGCACAACTCAAAACATTAAAAAAAAGCAACAAAAATTGAAAGGAAAAAATGAAAACAAAAAAGGAAAATTGATGCAAGCTGCAAGGAGTCATCTCGCTGGTTGTCCTTGAGCGGTACAGCCTCGACTCCAAACTCCCATCCAGGGTCGCGCGCGCGCGGGCCTCTGTCCCTCTCTGTGTGTGTGTGTGTGTGTGTGCGTGTGTGTGTGTGTGTGTGTGTGTTTGTGTGCGTGTGTGTGTGTATTTGCATGAACATCTCGTCAAGGTTTTCTTTGCTTTTTTTTCGTGTGTTTTTCTCGAGGAAAATGCATTTTTTATAATTCCCGCTGGCTTTAATCGCTAATGCGAGACACAATCGCTGGCCCCCATCAACGCTAGCTGATGACCCGGTTAGCTAAATGGATTTTTTTTTCTGTTTTTAATTGCGCGTAATTCAAACATACATACATATGCGTACATACATACATACATACATACATACATACGTACATATGTACATCTGCATACATATGCACATGGCATCAACTTAAAAAAAAAACTCAAAATTAACTCAAAAATTCAATTTGAAAAAAAAAACAAAAAAAAAAATAAAAAAAATTTGCCGTTTGCATTGCATATTACAAAAAGCGTATGAAAAATTAATGCAAATTACAGGGTATCTTCAAGCTAAACACGCTGCTATAAGCAATCTAGTTTCACTAATTTCATGTTATTATTTTTATTATTATTTTTATTAAATTTTTGTTTATTTTGAACAAACTGAAAATAAACTAATGCAAATTACAGGGTATCTTCAAGCTAAAACAGTTTAGCAATAGGTAATAATCAATTTGGGCTTGAGCAATTTCAATATCATGAGAATGGTAACGGATATTCTCTCTGGTTCTCCCTCTCTCTCCCCCTCTCTATCTGTCTCTCTCTCTCTCTCTCTCTCTCTCTCTCTCTCTCTCTCTGAAGTTGGCCTTTTAGCTATATGAATAGTAGTAGTATATGAATAGTATTTTAATATGCTATAACTAAATCGTAGCTAAATATATCTCATTAAATTCTATATTTTTTATCATTGATTTAAAAAGATTTGCTTAGAAATATATGGCACGCACTTGAATCACTTATTATATATTAAATATATTTATTTAATTATATTCATTATATTCGAATATTTAAAAAAAAAAAAAAAAAAGTTCTTAAATAATGTTGCCCCGTTAATGTGCTAAAAGCGCTCCATATCAGCTCGACTAGATCTTAACGCTGACTAAAGTCAATTGACAAACTATCAAAATATAAATATACATACATACATACATACGTATGTACATACATATGTACATATGTACGTCTATATGTATGTATGTGTATGTATGTATATGCACATAGACTGACTTTGCTGATTATTGATTGAAAATGCCATAAAATTGTCTAGAGATTTTCGTTTATTGTTATAAGAGACTCGCATCTCGGTTAAGAACTAACAAAAATTAAAAATATTCATAAATAATTAATTCACTTAAAATTTGCAAAGAAAAGGTCATTAAAGGACGCAACAATTTACATATATTAATATTAATTACTTTCATTAAATCTGAAATATTTAAAACTTTTTTTTTTGTTAATTTAACTTTTTCAATTTTTCATTCATTCATTCATTCATTCATTCATTCAATAGCGCCAAAAAAAAAAAAAGATGAAACTGCATTCATTTGTTTGCTTTGATTGGAGCGGTTAACCGTTTAACCGGTTTGCCAACTGAGCTTTGTTCTCTCATTGTTTGTGTACGCAAGTTGAACTTGCGGTAAATGTGTTATACCGAGCGGAGCTCAAAAGGTTACAGTTATGCATAGAATTTGATGCAAATTGCATTAGAGAAACACAAACAAACAAACAAACAAACCAAAGAATGCACTTTGCTAGTTGGCAGGTGAAAATTGCACCTAAGTTAATTACATGCATATTACAACAATTAGCCAATTTGCGCTCTTATGACTATTGCTGACACACTAGCGGCAAATGCAGAGTGCATGGTGCAGCTGCTGACGCTGACGTTGACGTTGACGTTGACGCTGACGTTGACGCTGCCGCTTAATGAATTCGTGCGTGGGAGCTTAACAGAGAGAAGAAGAGCGCGGGAGAGGGAGAGAGCGTGAGCAGCATATTGTGAGAGCAAAATAATTGAAAGAAAAACTGAAAATGAAAATGAAAATAAAGCATAAATAGATTGAAAAGTAAAGCATGACACAGAGCAGCAACAACAAGAATAACAGCAGCAGCAGCAGCAGCAGCAGCAGCAGCAACAATTGCGGAATATCAAATACAATAGAGAACAACAACAAAAACGAAACGAAACGGCAACTGCTGCTGTTGTTTTTGTTGTTTTCTTTTGTTTTTGTACTCACATTGCGCTAATAATAGCGGGAGCAACTACTACAACAACAACGACCACCAACTAAAAGTACTGAATTCGTTTAAGAAATACATTTCGTACACACACACACACACACACACAAATACACACATACACACATATATATGTTTCGGCAAAAAAAAAATACATTAGTAAAGGCAACACAGATTTTTGTGTGTGATTTGTACGAATCTAAAAAGAAAAGTAGAAAAAAAATCAAAAGTACACACATACATACATATGTATACACACATACACACACACACACACACACACACACACACACACACACACACACATACATACGTACTTGTCTATGTGCCTGTAAGTGAATTTAAAATAAAAAAAAAGCAGAAAATCTGCCAGCCTTGCTGCATTCGTTGTTTACATATACATACATATGTACATAGCTTATGTATGTGTGTATGTGTGCACATATTTACATATACAACAGTTTCGGGTCAATTGACTTTTAGTGTTGCGTGCACCCATACAAAAGCAGACCAAGGAGAAAAGCTCACAAAAAGCAGCAGCAGCAGCAGCAACAGCAGCAGGACTCTGTTCGCGTCGGCGTCGCACGCAACAATTCGCCTTAGCCAAGGCAAGCCTATGCTCACCACAGGCGCACACAGACACAGACACAAACACGCACACATACAGGCATGTGCACGCAAACATACATACACGAGCGGCAGCCGTAGAGAATGCGGGCGTTTGTGCTTTCGCGTTTTGCCTAACTCACCAAACTCACATCTCCCGCCTCACGCACACACACAACCACACATACACACATTGGTCGGTGCTTCGTCACCGCACAGTGGTTTTAAAGCAAGTTTTTTTTAGCTATTTTTCTTTCTTTTTTTTTTTAATATATAAATTACGTTTGCAAAGCATTTAACGGGCAATGTTTAAGTGTGTTGCATTTGTGCTTTGCTGCTTGCATGCCTACGTATGTATGTATGTATGTATGTATGTATGTGAGTGGGTGCGTGGGCGTGTGACTTCAGCAGCAGCAGCTTTATAAGTGATTAGAAAGCTCTTTCTGAAGCAATCGAGAAGGATCCAAGAGCAGCGTCAAGTAAATGGCTTAAAATATATGCATAGAAATCTGAATATGTATGTGTGTATGTATATTAACAGAATTTCTTGAATATTAGCAGAAATCTTGAAAAATTTAATGTTAAAAATTTGTTTCACTTAACTTGTAATCGATCCCTAATAATGCAATACATGCAATATGTATATCGATATATATAATACAATACATGCACATGCATATGTATATCGATATATATTGCATTCCTCTTCCCATTCCTATTATGATGATTTATTAGTTTGCATTCATTTATTTAATTTTGATTTTTAATGGTTTGCGCTATTTATACATACATAGGTATGTGTATGTGTGTGTGTGTGTGTGTGTGTGTGTGTGTGTGTGTGTGTGTGTGTGTGTGTGTGTGTGTGTGTATGTTAGTGTTTAAGCATGCACATAAATCATTTAATTTCCGTATGACATCAGCATCCTGTGTGACATGTTCTATTGTTGCTGTTGCAGATGCAACCGGCCATTTCGCATGCACGCTACACACACACAAACACACTCACATACATACATACTTATGCACATACAAAGTTACATACATATGTACATACACGCCCACATAGAAAACTAGAGCAATATTTGTTGCTGGTGCTGTTGGGAAAAGCCCAACGAAGACGTCGCCGTGTTTTCATTTCCGTCATTTGCACGAGTTGTTATTGTTGTTGTTGTGCCAGCCAGCCAGCCAGCAACAGGACACTCGGCACGCACTAACAACACCATGAAAAGCAACAGCAACAGCAGCTCCGTTATAATGACCGACTAACTGTATGCCAGCCTATATATGTAAATGTGTGTGCATGTTTGTATGTATGTATGTATATAATATATATTGTATATATTTATTTATATATACATTTGTGTGTGTGTGTGTGTGTGTGTGTGTGTGTACGTGTTCGTGCATGCGCCTCACCAGGCTGCCAAAAGCAGCGGTCAGGGTTGACTTTTGCAGGAGCCCAAACCAGGAATATACTCGAAGCCCCTCTCTGTCTGCCTGCCTGCCTGCCTGCCAGCCTGGCAACTCTCATCTCTTCTTCTTGCTAAAAGCAACAACAAAATTAAGTGCGCGGAGGCAAGCTCAGTTGAGGCTTGGGCTTTAGCGGACCGCGTGCCGTTACTTCGTTTTTATCCTCCTTATTGAGTTTCTTTCTGTGAGAAGAAGTCTGTCATATGTATGCGTGTGTTTGTGTGTGTGTGTGTGTGTGTATGAATTTGTATGAATATTTATATGGATATGCTTAAGTATAAGCATGAACGGGCATATATACATACATATATGTATGTGTGTGTGTATATATTTTAAGTATGTATATGGGTGCGTGTGCTTGGAATCGATAAAGCATACTTATTTGCACTTTTGGTGCAACATGCTTTAAAATGTGTATTTATGAATGTATTTTTGTTTCCATATACATAATGTATATACATACATATGTACATAGATACATACATATATAAACATTGCTGCCAGAGCTCGCACACAGGCAAATCGCTGTTCTCTTTGTATGTGTATGTATGTATGTGTGTACAAAAGCTCTGGGCCTTCAGCTTTGTTGTGTGGCTGTGGCTGTGGCTGTGGCTGTGTCTGTGTCTGTGTGTTTGCGTTGGGCTGGTGAGTGTGCCAGTTAGTTCAACTCGAGATTAGCTTCCGGTGGGGATACAAATCATCTCTCGGTTCGTTGCTCAAGTTATAAATATTAAAAATTCAAAAGCGAGTCCTTTGTATCATTCCTTCGAATGCCCCGCAACAGGCAGCCCCATCACCTACATACATATGTATGTATGTATGTATGTATGTATCCAACCAACATTTGCCTTTGTTGCGCCCTTTCGCTTTCAGCTCGCGCTTTGAACAGCTGCTCAGCGGCTGCTACTTTCATCCTTCCCATCTCTCTACAACATATTGTCCATTCGAGCTGCCAGCGCGTTACAGTTACTTTACGCGCACACAACTACACTGGTGGCCAGTGAAAAACGTAACAGTGTGTCATACTTCTAGTAAAACTCGACATTTTAAAACATTGTTTTTCCTTTTTTCCTTTTTCTTTTTCTTTATCTTTTGTATTTTGCCAGCAGCACGCAAAATTTAGCACAAACATTTTTTTTGTTGCAAACTTTGATTTTTTTGTGCTTTGGCTATCGACTGAAGTTTGTTTTATTGCGCACTGTTGTTGCTGTGAGTGCCACTTACAAGAAACAAAAGTGCTTTAGCAACAATTTGGACAACAGCAAAGAAAAAAAGTATGTTTCCTGTTGCGCTTTTTTTCTGGTCGCCACTGTAACGAGTGCAAAGTTGCCGCCACAAGCGATTTGCCTGCCTGCGTGTGCGTGTGCGTCTGTGTATATATATGTGTGTGTGTGTGTTTGTATTTGTATTTGCTGTTGGATGAGCGGCGAGTTTTATGCTTGTTACATTTTTTGCTCTCCAACGTTATTTGCCTTGGCACGGACAGCCTCGCTGTCTCTCTCTCACTCTCTCTCTCTCTGTATATATGCATGTATATGTACATATATTTTCATTCTTCCCATCTCTTTGTTAGAGAGTTTTGTGTATATGTGTGCTGTGGTGCGTGTGTGTGTGAGTGTGAGTGTGAGTGTGAGTGTGAGTTTGAGCGAGATGCTGCAGTTTTGTTACGCACAACTGGGTAACAGCTTTGCATGAAACACACAATTGTGTGCGGGTGTCTGGCTGAATGCAAGCATGGCATGCATACACACACAAACTTACAAATATGTATGTATGTATGTATGTGTATGTTACAGTTAATCTGTTTAAACATGCCGTTGTTATAGCAGTTTAAAGGATTTAACTCTACATAAATATCGCCGCATGTATGTGGGCGTGTGTGTGCGCACGATTGTGGTCGTATGACTGTGTGGGCGCATTTGACTCACAAATCAGCTGTGTTTTTTACACTTGTATTGATGTATGTACACACTTACATACATATGTATGTATGTATGTACATATCGTTTTTTGTTTTCAAGCAATTTCGCATATGCTGTGGCCTAAAGCTAAAACAGCCCACGCCAAAAATATATTTGTGTGTGTGTGTGTGTGTGTGTGTGTGTGTGTGTTTGTGACTTTGCCAGTACACAATCTGTATGCTAATTGCTGAAGCTGCAGCAGCAACAACAACAACAGCAGTGAAACATACAAAACTGTGAAATAGAAACCGAAATTAGGTCGCAATCGCCTACCACACACACACGCACACCCTCTCACACACACACACACACACACACACACACACACACACACAGATGCCGCCCCAGCACCTGCGGCGGCAAGTAAAATACAATTGCCAAAAATAATTTCACTGCGCGACAACAAAAAAAAAAAAAAACAAAAAAAAGCAAAGCAAAGAATAAATAAATAAAATGCCCGCATACACATGATGAGAAATCGCGTAAAGTGAAAAACTATTTGACTTATTGGAGCAGACAGCGGCGCAGTCGCCAGCGTCCCAACTGTCACTCACAGCGCCCCAACCAACACCAAAGCACAATAAACACAAAACAAAAAAAAAAAAAAATAAATAAAAATAAAAAACTGCAAAAAACTAATTACGAAAGGAAAATGCAGAAATTATATACATACATATTTTTTCGCTTCTACTTCGTGCATAAATTGAAATTTTCAACTGTAAAAAAAGCATATTTATAAATTGCTGGCACTCGCCGTAACTGTATACCGACTGCTGCGACTAACGGTACAAGTACAAGTTGCTTCTATGGTGAACCACTAATTTACGCTGTTTGTGTGGCCACAGTGCAATGGTCAATGTTGGCAACTCTTCAGGGCTTCGGCAAGCCAGATTAATTAGTAAAAACTTACAGAAATAGCCAAACATGATGAGCTTTTTCTTCTTCTCGATTCAGTTTTGAAATGTATACGCTAAAAAGAAGCCATTCTTTAGTAATTTAAAAAAGCTTTAATTCCCGCCGCTGTGTGTTTTTGGCAAACGCCAGGGCAAATAGCTAAACTGGCAACACTGCCAAGGGCTGCTAGAGCGCGAGTGGGAGAGAGCGAGGGCGAGCAGATAAGAAGTTGAATTCGCTTCAAATTTCGACTACATTTTGTATGCGTGCGCGCGTGTGCGTGTGTGTGCGTGTGTGTGTGTGTGTGAGAGCGTGGGCTTATGTGAACCTGAGTGTGAGGAGGGAGTCTTTTGTTGTTGCTGTAGTTGTTGTTGTTGTTGCTTAGGTTTGACATGTGGAGCAATTTTATTATTATTGGCCACGAAGATTTCATCACCATCCTCAGCAAACACAACATTAAATTTAATCATTGCGAATGTGGGACACACACGTCGCCATTTTGTATTTAGTATTTTGTATTTTTTTTATTATTATTTTTGCCATATTTAATGGTTAAATTTTAATTATCGAAATGTTATTTTTTTTTTATAGATTGTTGTTAAAAACACACAAAATGAAAAAAAAAATTGCCCATAAAAAATAATGCCTCACACATGTTTCCATAATTTTTATATTACTCAGTTCTAAGGAAAAAAGATTAAAATTAATTTATTAATTTATTATTATTTTGTTTTAATATTTATTGTGTCCTCTTTAAATAATGCAGTCATTTTATTTAATTATATGGATATATATATATATATATATGTATATATTATATGGCTGCTGAAAGTTGTTCGTATTTATTATTGTATTGTATCTTTAATATGACATGAACGCGTTTATCGACTTTTATCGATATTACAGATGTGCAACACTGAGATATACAGATGTATGTGCATATAATGAAAGCTGAACAAGTGTTCATGTGAATAGTAGAGAAATGTGAGAAATGTGCGAATAGAGTAAATAAACGGAAAAAGTACCGCTAAGAGCTTTGCATAGTGCTGCACTACTATTTTCATGAACACAACTGTATATACAGCTGAAAATATTCGTATATAATTGTTGTCCTGTTGCACAATTACGTCATCAAATCAGTTAGCGCTTACATTATGTATATGTGTATGTGTATATACACATGTACATATATACGCGCTGTTCATGTGTAGTTGCTTTGGGGTCTCCTTGTTAGACAGCGTCAAAAGGGTTGCCCAAAAAAAAAAAAACAAAAAAATGAGAAAAAAAAATGAAAAAAATGCGTTGCGTGTTGTTGTTTGTTTGCTTGCTCATAGTTGTTGTGGTTGTTGTTGCTGGCCATGTTGTTGTTGTTGTTGTTGTTGTTGTTGTTGTTGTTGTTGTTGTTGTTGCCTAGTCGCAACGCATTTCAAACTCAATTATTATAATTGGCAAGAAGCGACGCTGATGACAACAACAGCAACAACAAAAAACCTGCCAAAAGTGAAACCAAAGCAACAAAAAAAAAAATAAATATATATATATATATATGTATATATATATATATTACATGCATATATATGTATATATAGTATTATGTATATATAACGAGAATAAGGCAACGAATAAGCTTTGACACGCAACACGCGGCATGTCGCACAGTGGTTCCAAATCACCAGGCAATTCAACAGGCTGCGCTGTTCATAGAACAAAAAATTAAAAAGAAAAAGAAGAAACTGAAACAGAAACAGAAACAGAAAGAAAAAAAACAGTTTTAATTAGTTTTGACTTTTTTTCTGCTGCTTCTTCTTCTTCTTTTTTTTCAACAAGTTGCTAGCCAACTTAGCTAACTTTTGCACTTGATTGACAACCGGATCTTGGCGCGAAGGGCAACATTTTTGATAAGCAAGTGGCAAAGAGTCGCAAACAAATATTGCTAATTGGATAACTGTAATCATATATTTTTTGTTTTGAACCCTAAAATATTTGGATTTCATTTGGTTTGCAAATAAGGGCGAAATTTCAAACGCAAGCATAGAGCAAATGGAATTGAGCAGTAGAAGTAAGGGTGCGCTCCAGTCGGCAGTGCTTGACTAGCAGATACCCTCAGCTCTGCTCACAAGCTGCTGCTATACGAAGCATTTGAGGCTCTTTTTATAGTTTCAAAGCGCAGTTATCGAACAAAACTGATAAACTCATAGATTGATATACATACATAGATAGACTCTTCAGCTTTCGTAGTTTGTCGACGGCTAGATCGACTCAGCTTGACGTTCCGATCAAGAATATATATCAACTTTATGGTGTCTGTCACTCCTCCCTCTAGCTGTTGCATGCGTTTTCACAAAACCAATATGCCCCAAATTCACATTTTCCATAGGTATAACAGAACATTGTTGCTCTTAGCGATGTGGCAACGCCTGCAATGTTGCCACCAGTTAAGTATGCTGAAAAGGTTTTTCTTTTCTTTTTTTTTTGTATTATTAAAGGTGTAAGAAAATACACCTGCTAAGCATGTGACGTAAAATGAAAACATGCCTATTTACACTAGACAACAAAGCTTCGGCACGAGAAAAGCAAAATAAGCGGATCGAAGCTGTGTGGGAAACGAGGCGAAATACTTGCCTCCATCAGCTCACACACGCTACACTCTGCGAGCCAGAAGCAAAAAGCTGAATTTTGCTGAACAGTGTGCCTTACGTTGACTGTCACAGGCACTGAGTGCCACATGCTGCGCTTTGTTGCCGTCCATCGATGCGGATGACGCAAGCCTTGGACCAGAGCAGCTCGCTCGCTCGCTCGCTGGAGCCGCAAAGGCCACTCGCTCGCCCTTAGCTGAGAATAATTTGCAATTTAAAACGGTTTTTAGTTGTTGTTCTTGTTGCTGTTGTTGTTTTTTCTCAGCTACTGCTGCTGCTGCTTCTTCACACATGTAATGCGGTCTTTGCATGTGTGCCAAAGCCAAAGTCAAAGCCAGAAACGTTTAAGCCAACAGAACAGACAAAAAGAGAACAGCAACAGTTACAAAAACAATGTGGCAAAGGCTAAAGCTAGATTGCACTTAGTAAATAGACTAGCAGATACCCAGTATTTCTGCAGATGCAGGGATATTGAAGGTATATACATACATCTATATATATATATATCAGTAGTTAGATTCTTGATGTTTTCGTTATGCCTAGAGACAGGCAGTGCAAAATTTGTAGCTTAACCAGACCGTTTTTTATATGTACTTACACCTCATTTCTTTCTGTTCCATTCGTAAGTGCCTTCAGCTAATCAACAATATTTACAGGGTATATAAGCATGTAAAGCTGTTAAGATATAATTTCCATTTATATGTATATAAAGAGAATTATGCGAATGCAGAATACATATATTTATATATATATATATATGTGTGTTTATATGTACAGATATGTATATCTCGGTACAAAGCTGGAGACTTTATCAATAGAAACTTCATATGATATACCCTAGTCTTGTATGCCATACACACTGAAGATTGATATTTTCGATAAATCATTGCGCAGCTCAAACATCGATATGAATCTATCAAAACAAAACTTAACTTGTCAGCTATAAATGATTAAGCTACGAACTTGAATATATTCATATACTACATAAAAAGTTATGTTCATGAAAATAGTAGTGCCATACCAAGTTATGTTCATGGAAATAGTAGTGTCATACAAAGTTCTGTTCATGAAAATAGTAGTGTCATACAAAGTTCTGTTCATGAAAATAGTAGTGTCATACAAAGTTCTGTTCATGAAAATGGTAGTATCATACAAAGTTCTGTTCATTAAAATAGTAGTGCCGTACAAAGTTCTGTTCATGAAAATGGTAGTATCATACAAAGTTCTGTTCATGAAAATAGTAGTGTCATACAAAGTTCTGTTCATGAAAATGGTAGTATCATACAAAGTTCTGTTCATTAAAATAGTAGTGCCGTACAAAGTTCTGTTCATGAAAATAGTAGTGCCATACAAAGGTCTGTTCATGAAAATAGTAGTGTCATACAAAGTTCTGTTCATGAAAATAGTAGTGCAGCAGTACACAAAAGACAAATGTAACGGTACTTTTTACGTTTAAAAATAAAAAGCTGCTTAGTTTTTGTTTAAAATAGAAAATCAAAGAAAAGAATTGCGATGAGAAAAAAACTCCATTGCTTGCGGTCAGAATTCAATTATTTCTGACGATTTTAATGACCGTTCATAGAAATAGTAGTGCTGAATGTAAGGAATTAAAAACGAATAATAATAGTATAAGCAGTAACTGCAATTAGCTCTGTTATATAATATATATAACTTCTCGTAATAACTGTACGGAATATGAATGTATAACTGATATATATTCATGAACTGAAAATGTCATTGAGAGCGTCTTTAACTGAGGTTAAGTTAAGATTGTGCGCAGAGATTTGAAGGTGTTGCCACCTTGTCAAAATCTTAATCTTAAGTTGACAAAAGTATATATACATATATACATATGTATGCATATTGGAGATATTTTTCTAGGTCTTCTCTACTGTGTGTATAGCAGAAATATTTCATATATTTAGCTGCGAGCGGGAATGTTTAAGCGTGCATAAGTAAGTTGGGAATACACAATGCACAATGCAATACAAAAATACAATACAATATATTGTCATGTCTCGCATTGTTCCGTATCACAAAAAACACATGTATTATATGTACATGTATATATATATATATATATATATATATACATATCTTTTTTTGCATTGTTTTATAATATCTTTGTGGAGGGCATTGAGAGTTATATTCAAAATTTGTAACGTTCGTTTGAGCTGATGAACTGAATGGCTTTGGGCAATGTTTTCTTTATAGTTCAATTGTTCATGAGTGAATCAGTTCATGAACTATGTATAGAGGCTAAGTAGGCTAAAATCATTCATATTGAATATGGTTTTTCATAAAAATGATCAACTAGTTCACTCAAACTAGTTCATTAAGAATACACATCAGGTGATCTGGTTCGTGCAGTTCTATAACGAACTAGTTCATAAAATAATTACTTCAACTAATGGCGGTGAAGCTGCCATTACAGATTATATACGTATGAGTTTATCTGTTACATAAATCTCTCATATTGCAGCTGGTGAGGGTATTTAGAGTTCGGTGCAGCGATATCTTCGTTTTTGAATGCCAACAAGTGTGACTGCAGCTGTTTGTTGGTTGTTTTATTGCTGCTTGCGTTTTTGTTAACCGACTTTACACACACCCACGCACTCACACACACACACACACACACACACACACAGAGACAGCTAGACAGACAGAGCTGTTGCTGTTGCTGTTGTTGCTGCTGCCGTTGGCGGCCGTCGTCTTTTGTTCTTGCCATTGGCATTCGACTTCGACACTGTTTTAATTAGTTTGCCACATTTCGCAAATAGTTGAACAGCAGATAAATTTGTGCATTTTAATTACTGCTGCTGCTGCTGCTGCTGCTGCTGCTGCCGCTGCCGCTGCCGCCGCTACTGCTGCTCCATTTGCCCTATTATTAACTGTAAATATTTGCATTGAGCTTTTTTCTCCTTCTTTATTTATGCCCCGAACACAACTTTCAATGGGCTTATGCATAGTGTCGCGGACCCGTTCAGTATACAGCTGTGCTCACAAAAATAGTAGTGCGACTGAAATGTTGCACAGCAAAGTTTTGCGATAAACATAAGACTTTGAAAACAACTTGAAACGAGTATTAAGTTTGAAATATGTACATATTAATCTAAATCTTTTGTCTATCACCAAATTGCCAACATTTCAGTTGCACTACTATTTTTATGAACACTTAACTCAATGCCGCTAAATATCGATAGTTTGACTTGCTTTTTAGGCTTAGCTGGCAGAGCATTAAAGTTACAGGCGACGAATAACTTTTGTTGTTGTTCTGGATGAACTTAAGAGTCTTGTAATGATATCTTGATGTGTATATTTACCCAAGCATGAGGCTTTACTTTATTATATAAGAAATATCTTTTTTTCTCATAGTAGATACCAAACGCCTAGAGCCCTCCTAGCTGTTTTCCTTGGAGTATCTTTTGGAAGAGCGTATCCGACTAAAGCCATTCTAGTTGCTTTCTTTGGAGTATCATTTAATACAGCATATCCGACTAGAGCACTTCTAGCTGTTTTCTTCGCAGTATCTTTCAGTCGAGCATATCCGACTAGAGCACTCCTAGCTGTTTTCCTTGGAGTAGCTTTTGGTAGAGCTTATCCGACTAAAGCTATTCTAGTTGTTTTCTTCGCAGTATCTTTCAGTCTACCATATCCGACTAGAGCTATTCTAGTTGTTTTCTTTGGAGTATCAGTTAATGGAGCATATCCGACTAGAGCACTTCTAGCTGTTTTCTTCGCAGTATCTTTTAGTCGAGCATATCCGACTAGAGCACTTCTAGCTGTTTTCTTCGCAGTATCTTTCAGTCGAGCATATCCGACTAGAGCACTCCTAGCTGTTTTCCTTGGAGTATCTTTTGGTAGAGCGTATCCGACTAAAGCCATTCTAGTTGTTTTCTTCGCAGTATCTTTCAGTCTACCATATCCGACTAGAGCTATTCTAGTTGTTTTCTTTGGAGTATCAGTTAATGGAGCATATCCGACTAGAGCACTTCTAGCTGTTTTCTTCGCAGTATCTTTTAGTCGAGCATATCCGACTAGAGCTGTTCTAGTTCTTTTCTTTGGAGTATCTTTTAATAGAGCATATCCGACTAGAGCTATTCTAGTTGTTTTCTTCGCAGTATCTTTCAGTCGAGCATATCCGACTAGAGCACTTCTAGCTGTTTTCTTCGCAGTATCTTTTAGTCGAGCATATCCGACTAGAGCTGTTCTAGTTCTTTTCTTTGGAGTATCTTTTAATAGAGCATATCCGACTAGAGCTATTCTAGTTGTTTTCTTCGCAGTATCTTTCAGTCGAGCATATCCGACTAGAGCACTTCTAGCTGTTTTCTTCGCAGTATCTTTTAGTCGAGCATATCCGACTAGAGCTGTTCTAGTTCTTTTCTTTGGAGTATCTTTTAATAGAGCATATCCGACTAGAGCTATTCTAGTTGTTTTCTTCGCAGTATATTTCAGTCGAGCAGCTCTAGCTCTAGCGACTAGAGCACTCCTAGCTGTTTTCCTTGGAGTATCTTTTGGTAGAGCGTATCCGACTAAAGCTATTCTAGTTGATTTCTTCGCAGTATCTTTCAGTCTACCATATCCGACTACAGCTAATCTAGTTGTTTTCTTTGGAGTATCAGTTAATAGAGCATATCCGACTAGAGCACTTCTAGCTGTTTTCTTCGCAGTATCTTTCAGTCGAGCATATCCGACTAGAGTGCATTTAGTTTTGTTCTTCAGAGTATCTTTTAGTCGAGCATATCTGACTGGAGCTCTCTTAGTTTGTGCCCAAGTCAATCAAACTAGTAATTACTTTTGAGCGCTTGCTTCTCCTACAGCCTACAACCTGTGCCAAGTTAACATTTTATATATATTTATATATTTTTTTTATATATTTATATACTTTACACATATATACGACATTTATATACATATATGTATACGTATTTAAATATATATTGTTATTTTTAATTTGTTGCTTGGTCGAAATTTAATGATTTCGAAATTTAACAAACGCCGTGAAATATTTGCAATATTTTTGCTGTTGTTGTTGTTTTTGTTCTTGTTTGGTTTCGGCATTCATCTAATTACACATACCAAATCTAGTACACCCACACACCCACACACACCCACACACACACACCCACACACCCACACACACACACACACACACACACACACACACACGATTGTTTTCAGTGTTCACAAATTTACGAATTCTTTGTCTTCGTCTGCCTGTGGCTTGTCGAAATTTCTGTGAAATGCCTCATTAATTGAATTGTATTTGTACTTATTTCGTTGCCTATTCGTATTAAGTTGACATTGCGACAACAAGAAATACAATTTCGCCTGTGCGTTAAGTTGGCTGCTGCACCTAAGCATTTACCGCTCATCAAAGCGTTGCCACCTAGTTTCAGGCCACTTTCATACTGCTAACTGTCACACAATTGAACGAAGTGTTTTCTGAGACGAATTGAAGTTTTTTCATTTTATTTGGAAAGTGAATGAGAAGAAGAAGAAAATTAACAATAGGGGCAAATTCCAACTCTGGATATCAAATTGTGGGACTCTTTGAAATATCAAATAAATATTCATGAGTATAGGCCGGATCACATTCTAGATTCGCTTTTGTATGTGGAGTTTTGAAATGAGTTTTGACCCAACTCCTATAGAGGTATAGAAGTATCAATTGTTCATAGTAATAAGTTAAGCGAAGTAAAAGCACAGCTCTTTCTCTTTTTCTCTGTTCCTTACTTCCTCTCTGCTTTACTATTTCACCCTCTGTCTCTCGCTCTCTCCCTCTGTCTCTCGCTCTCTCCCTCTGTCTCTCGCTCTCTGACTCTCGCTCTCTCTCCCTCTGTCTCTCGCTCTCTGACTCTCGCTCTCTCTCCCTCTGTCTTTCGCTCTCTGACTCTCGCTCTCTCTCCCTCTGTCTTTCGCTCTTTGTCTCTCGCTATCTCCATGTCTCTGTCTCTGTGTCTCTCTCTCTCTGTATTTCTTTCTTTCTCTCTCTGTCTCTTTTTCTCTGCCTCTTTCTCTCTCTGTTTCTGTCTTTCTGTCTCTGTCTCGCTCTCTTTCTCCCTCTCTCTTCTGTCTCTCTTTCTCACTTTTTCTCTCTTTATCTTTATCCTCCCTGTGTCGCTCTCTCTCTCTCTCTCTCTCTCTCTCTCTCTCTATTATTCTCCTCTCTATCTCTTCCCCACTCTCTCGCTCTCTTTCTCTCTGTGTAGATGTGAGTCTTTAGCAGCTTAGCTCAACTCTGCGCTGATTACAGAATATCTTTTAGTTTCATAGTCCCCCGTTAGACCACTCTAACTAGTACTACTAAGTATTATGCACTACACACACACACACTCACACACACACACACACATAGAGGTAAATTGAAGCACATGCAAGTTGCCGTTTGGCCTTTATATTAATGTTCAAATTGCATTCAATTAGCTTCGACCGGTTGATGATGAAGGTGGCGCCTCGCGGGCAGCGATTCGTGGACCCATTTGGCGTTAAGCACACGAACCACAATCCAATCGTCCGGCTGCAAAGCTGATGTTTAATTTATACACACACACACACACACATATGTGTGTGCATGTATAATTATATATAATGCGCATATAGTATATAGTTTTTAATTCCGTTCGAAATGCGCAAATGTTTGTGCAACGCTCTTATGCATTAATATTTATTAATATTGCAAACATTTAGTGGTTGTATATACCCTGTAAATGACAGAGCTGCAGCTGCAATAAAGATTAATGCAAATAGCCTCATTAAGAGTATTCCAAAATGAACAACGGACTGAAGTGGAGTCTACGACCCTCAAACACTATCTATACTATACTATCCTATACTATACTTTACTATACTATACTATATAGAGTATTTATATATTTTCTAGATCAGTCTAAGCAGCTGTGTGTGAGAGAGAGAGAATGGAAAAGAGAAAGAAAGAGAGAGGGAGAGAGAGCTAAGAAGAAATAGAGAAACAGAGAGTGAGAAAGTGAGAGAGAGAGAGGGAAACAGAGAGAAAGTCAAAGAGACAGGGAATCAGAAAGAGAATAAGGTAGAGAGAAACTGAGAGAGTGAGAGATAAAGAAAAAGTCAAAGAGAGGGAGCGAAGCAAAGAGAGAAACAGACAGTGATAAACAGAAAGAGAGAGAGAGAGAGAGAGGGGTAAAGAGGCAGAGAAACAGAGAGAAATAGAAAGATAGAGAGCAACAGTGTAAGAGAAACTTAAACAGAGAGAGAGAGAGAGAGAGAGAGGGTGAGAGAAACATACAGAGAGAGAGAGAGAGAGAGAGAGAGAGAGAGAGAGACAGAAAGAAACAGAGATTGGGAGAGAGAATAAAACAGAAAATCTTTGGATTAAAAGAGAGAGACCGAATTAGAGAGATAGAGAATAGCCGAGAGAGAGGCAAGGATAGAGAGAGAAAAGGCGGGAGAGAGAGAGAGAGAGAGACACAAATACAGAATAGAGACAGACAGACAGAGACAGCTAGAGAGAAGTAGAGATAGAGAAAAAAAATAGGAGAGAGAAACAAGAAGAGGCAAAGAAAGAGAGAGAGAGACACAGAAACAGACATAGCGAGAGAAACAAATAGAGAAACATAAATAGAAAGAGAGCTAGCGTAAAGAAGAGTGTGTGTGTGAGAGAGAGAGAGAGAGAGAGACAGTTAGCGAAAGGGAGAGAGAGTGAGGTGAGTGACAGCTTACGCCGATTGGCAGCAGTTGATTTTGGTCGACGTGTTGGCCGTGTGTAGGCCACGTTCGTGCTCTAGTTGGGCTTACGACACGTCGGCCATTATACCACATGAGATTTAATAACAAGTGCTGATGGAATTGCGTCGACATGAGAGCTGTACACAAGTATACTATATGGCACAGGTGTGCTTGTATGTGTGTGTGTGTGAGTGCGCGCGCGCGCGCGCGTGTGTGTGTGCGTGTGGCAGCTCGTGTGTGTTAACTGCCTTGTAAAAATTGCACGCTGGGGACAAAGCTAACATAACCGAACCTATTGCCGCCTCGTCTCGCCTCGCCTCGCCACTGCCCCCTCCTACACGCCGCTGTCAGTCAAGTTCACTGCTTTATGGCATGGCAAAAAAAAAAAAAATAAAAAATAAAATAAAAACAAAAAAAAAGAAGAAAAATAATGAAAAAGTAAAATAGAAAAGTGCACCGCGCTTACGTATCGTATGCATAATTGCTTTTAAATTACCGAACGAACCTTAGCTAATGTACAGTCACACACACACGCACACCTTTGCCCCCCCCCCCGCCCCACACACACACACCTGTATGGAAAATTTGTTGGGCAAAAAGGCCAACAATAAGCGTTGCGAAAATAAACAAAACAAGAAATAAAAAAAAAACGCGAGCAACTACACGTTTTTCATTCTATTGAAGCAACGCAACAGCGCAAAGGCAAACTCTGCCCCAGCAGCCACCCCACCCACCCACCTCACCCAACTCAGCCACCTCAGCCACCAACCAACTGGCCAAAGGCGTAGTTGTTCCGCCTTGCACTTGCCTAATGAAGTAGTGACAGAAATATGCACAGAAATATGTCAATAATTATAAAAATTGTCATTGCTTATTATTATTATTATTATTGCGCAAGAAATTGCTTTTTATGATAAAAAAAAAATTATATTTTTATATTAAAATTGAAATTAGTATTTCGATCAGAATGAAACTTATAATTATCATGATTATTGTAATTTGTATTATATTTAAAAATAAAATATAATTTACCTGCAAGTTCAACTAAAAGAAGAAAAAAAAGAACTAGTTCTTATTTTCGTTTTTATAAAAATAAAAAAATTTAATAATCATGGTGATGATGAACATAATTAAACAAATGACAAACATTTTAAATATTTGAAAAATCACAAAAAAAAAATTATAATTTGTATTCCAATATAATAAAAAATAATTCTTGATATGAATAAATTAAACTAAAAAATAATAATAAAAATAAAAAAAAATATAAAACTTTATTTATATAGAAAAATGAATATATATATAAATAATATATAGTGTATTTTTTGTATATAATCATGATCATGATGATGAAAAAAAAAAAACTAAGCGAGTGACAAATATTTAAAAAGAAAAGAAGCAAATTTTAAAACTAAATATATATAAATATAAATAATTATATTTTATAGAAAAATTTCTGAAACTTGGAAATTTTATAAAAAGTATTTTATAGACTTCTTTTTCAATTCTGAAATTGACGTAAAGTATGAATAAATATTAAATTCATATTATCATCATATATTTAATGAATATTAAATTTAATCATCATATACTATATGAAATGAATATAAAAAATAACGAAAAAAAAAAATAAATAGCAATAAAAACATAAATGAAAAGGAATTTAGAGAAAAACAAATTTTGTTTAATGATATATTTTGCCATAAACAAATTAATTAATAGTAAAATATATTGTTAAAATATAAATTATAAATAAATATTTTGCCATAAATAAATTAATTAATAGTAAAATATATAGTTAAAATATAAATTAAAAAAAGAAATATTTTGCCATAAATAAATTAATTAATAGTAAAATATATTGTTAAAATATAAATTATAAATAAATATTTTGCTGTAAATTAATTGATTAATAGTAAAATATATTGTTAAAATATAAATTATAAATAAATATTTTGCCATAAATATATATATAGTTAAAATATAAATTATAAATAAATATTTTGCCATAAATAAATTAATTAATTGTAAAATATATTGTTAAAATATAAATTAAAAAAAGAAATATTTTGCCATAAATAAATTAGTTAATAGTAAAATATATTGTTAAAAATTTCTAACTTTTATGATATATTTTACTATGAATTTCAATTTATTTTGCATTTTAATTTATATTTTTATAAATATATATATAAAATAAAATGTGAGAAATCAATTGAATTCAGCTGGGAGGCATGCGGCTCGCGCGACGCTCGCTTGCAGTTAGTGAACTGTGTTCACAGTGAATTGTGGCGGAACTAGTTCAATTTGTTGAGCCGACAAGAAGGAACAAAGCCAATATGCACAGGCGAGCGCAAGCTCTGGCACAGGGTATATGAATAATCAGAGTGAGTGCAGGCTATGTACATACATATATACAGATATATATATATACAGATATATATATATATATATATATATATATATATGTATATAGCATGTGCGATCGTGTAAACGCAAAAATATGCGCACGGCAATAAAAAAATAAAAAAAAAAAAAGAAAAAAAGAAAAAGTTAACAATGAACAAACAAATGGAATATATGCATGGAAATTAGCCCCGTGTAGGCCCTGATAAAATGTTGTTGTTTTCACTTTGGCGCTGAAACTTGTTTAATAATTCAAATATCAGCACACACACACACGCACACACGCACACACGCACGCACACACACACGCACACCTGGCCAAAGTGTTGTTGCGAGGCATATTAATTTGCATGCGCCAATTTAATGTCTTGTCAAATTTATGTAGAAACTTAACCTGTGCCTTGCGATGCCACCTGTACGCACGTGTGCGAGTTGAAGCCTTCGCTTGGCCTAGAATATTACCGCTCTGGCCATGCTCGTTCACAGTGCCATACCGGGCATATTGGTTGACGCAGCAATTGGCTGGTTCTAAGCGCTTTTTGAGTTGACAAAATCGATTTCTATGCACTCATAAGCTAGACAGACAGACACACACACACACACACACATATATACACACACACACACACACACACACACACACATATATATATATATATATATATATATATATAGCATATGTATTTCATCAAAATATCTTTGATACTTATCAAGTGTAATGAAAGAGAGCAAATTGAAATTATAGAAAATAATAGCATATGGATAATGTGTGCATGGAAACATTCCAATATATATCTGTACATACATGTCATATCTCTATAATTACATATATGTATATATGCATGCATGTGTGTGTGTGTGTGTGTGTGTGCGTGCATTTGAATCGATATTTTGCTTAGTAATTTCGACCACAAAACCATAAGATGAGAAGAAGCCGGTTCGAGCGCTGCGTTGCGTTGCGTTGGCTTTTAATAAATAATGTTTGTCAACGGTTTTCGGACAGCAGCTGACACAAATCATTAACCAGTTTGGTTTAGCGCTTGGCACCCGGCCTGAACCAGTTTTTGCACCACAATAGCTCAGCTTAATGTACACAAAAAAAAAATATTGATGCATAACAGAGATAGAGTTTGAGATAGAGTGAGAGAGAGAGAGAGAGAGAGAGAGAGAGAGAGAGAGAGAGAGAGATAGATAGAGAAAGGGAGATACAGAATAAAAACATGAGAAGACATTAAAACCAAATACTTGTGTAATACATTTCATTTAAAAAGGTAGAGATGAGGGTGAGAGAGAGCGAGAGAGAGAGAGAGAGAGAGAATGCTTTAGAGAGAAAGAGAGAGTGAGCAAGGGATAGACATATAAAGATAAATAGAACTATACAAAGAGAGAGAGAGAGAGAAAGAGAGAGGAAGACACAGAGGGGCAAACAGAGAGAAAGGGCTAAAATGAAGTCAGAGAGTGAAGCAGAGAGAGAGAGAGAGAGAGAGAGAGAGAGATAGAGAGAGGAAGACACCGAGGAACACACAGAGAGAAAGGGCTAAAATGAAGTCAGAGAGTAAAGCAGAGAGAGAGACAGAGAGAGAGAGAGAGAGAGAGAGAGAGAGAGAGAGAGAGAGAGAGAGAGAGAGAGAGAGAGAGGAAGACACAGAGGGACACACAAAGAGAAAGGTATAAAATGATAGCAGAGAGTAAAACAGACAGAGAGAGAGAGAGAGAAAGTGAAACACACACAGAGAGAGAGAGAGAGAGATGGAGTGAAAGAGGTACTGTAATCGTGTATAGTTTTCTGTATATCAAATACATCGATTTCTAGTCAACATGAACAGAAACTGTTGTATATTATAACAAATGTTATATTTTTCGTACATATGTATAAGGTAGTTCATTGTAGAGCTCATGATATACTTAACATGAACTTATAATACAGATAATGATTAAACAAATATTTCTAAAAAAAAAGCAATTTAAATTGTAGTGAAAATACTAAAAGTCAACTTCATATCGCTTCAGTTAGTTGTTGCCCTAATGCCGCAACATGATTATATATATATAAGATATAGCCAAGATTCTGAATATGCGAATTCTTTGCAATTTGGGCTACTGGCAATAGCTGAAGCTTATCTATTAAATGCCAGCTGGCGCCTTTAGTCTAGAGTTTAGTCCGACTTTCAGCGCCTTTCATTATCGCACCGGCCAACATTGTAGCTATCAAATTGTATCCGTGTGGTTAAAGTGCCTGGCAGCAGTAGTTCAAATTGAATAATTACCCGCATGCAGCTATCAAAGTATCAGATGCGAAATGCGCTTTAATCTACATTGCGTTAGCCTTGCAACGACTTTTGATGATTATCGCCTGGCAAAGTTTCAAGTTTTGCTAATTCTATCCATGTGGATAAAGTGCCTAGCAACTTTTTCAATTATACAGTTGAGTGCAAACTTTAATTAAGTTTCGCAACTTGCATAGGATTTACACACACCCCCCCCCCACACCCCCCTTCCCCCTCAAGGACTTACCTATTTGCATATTAACACTTGCTGCTCCCACCCCCTGCCTCCAGACGGCGCTCCCGCCATTTGCCTCTGTCTTTAAGGGACTTTGTCGCTTAGCCAACTTGAAACAGTTTGCCAAGCTGTTTTAGCAATTTTTACAGCTAAACAATTTGGCTCACTCCAGTTGATGCAGCTCATCAATTTAGCTTGGAATGCATAACGGCTCCAACAGTTAACTGTAAACACATGCGGCTCCATATCCAATTAGACAGACATTTTGCAATTGTTACGCGGCGCGACGCGACGCGACGCAACGCAACGCGATGCGATGCGATGCGACCCAACCGCAAAAGCCCAACGCAACTTAGTTGTTTACATACCAGCACACACACACACACACACACACACACACACACACACAGACAGACAGACACATATACACAGAGAGAGACATGGTTATTTACAATGAGGTAGGCGAACTTTGTTTGCACCTAATTAATGTATGTAAATATACATGCATTTATTTAAATAATTACACATACGTTCACTCGAATGCACTGCAAGAAAATGCAATTAGAATTTGGAAAAAAACAAATAGTTGAAAAATATAAAAAAAGAGTGTTTGTTAGTTTGTACACTAAAAAAAATATTGTAGATACATATAAACAGCTGCGTTCATAAAAATAGTAGTGCGACTGATTTGAATATGTATGTATATTTGATCTATATATATATATATATATATATATGTATAAATTCTTAACACTCAAATGGCTTTCAAAATACTATGCTCAACACAAACTTTTGCTGTGCTACACTTTAGTCGCACTACTATTTTTATGAACACAGCACACATGTTAGTACAGTATAGCCTCGCTAGCTTAGCTAGTAGCATAATGCCAAAACGCACGCCACAGTAGTTATCGAAACTTGTGACGTCCTGTCATGGGAATCTAATTGGAAATTGTAATCCAATTGACACTTGGAGTTGAGCTTCTTGCATGATTTGCCAGAGCTACTAAAGGAAATTGTTATTTAACTGTGAAAATTCCTAGACCCCAGTTTCACTGAGTTGGCTAAGACTTGCATAGGTAAATACGAGAATATATATATATGCAAACTATCAGGTCTCTGCTTTCCCTTTCACACAGACAGACGAACGAGCTTTAAATACGCTTTTCCATTTAAATTACTCTTCAAACTCACAGACAAAAGTTGTTTTTTATTTTTTTTCGTTTTGTTTACTTCAGTGTATTCGCACTGCTGCAAATGTAAGCAGTAAAGTTTACAGTTGTATAGAACCTTCATCTGTTGTCTGTGCGCTGTCAAGTGACTCGGCCAGTTCCAATCAGAATTGCTGGTGCACTGCTTGCCAATTCAGCAACGCAGAGAGAGAGAGAGAGAGGGGGGAAGGAGAGAGAGAGTGTGTGTGGGTGTGTGTGTGTGTGTGTGTGTGTCTGTGCTTGTGTGTGCTTGTGTGACGTATGTACGTCACTTGCTTTGCTTATCTGGTTACACTCAGCCCGTGTGTGTTGCGCTGTGTGATTGAATGCGGTGATTGCCGTTTGATAGCATATTAAGTATTTACCTGCAAATTTCTTGCATTTCTGCACCGTTGGCACACGCACGCACACATGCGCATACACAAATAGCTGAATGACTGGGCATTGTTTAAATATTTATTGCAAAATTGTTCCATAAATCAATTTTAAACGATTGCAATGCTAGATTAATTCGAGTAGTCAGCTAAACGAATACACTCAAATGATAATTTGTCTACCCTCAGTCCATTCATAATTGGCCATTCAGGGTATACCCGTTTTGTGAGCATGTATGTAACAGGCAGATGGAGGCGTCGTAGACCCCAAGGGAACGACAAGCTGCTGAGTCGATCTAGCTACAGCTAAAGACTTGAAATTTTGAATGTATTTTCTTCTATACCTTTCTTCTATACCCTATGCAGTACGAGTGTTTATCTGTACGTGTGTGTGCGTGTGTGTGTGTGTGTAGAACGCTTGGAATAGCAGCTTCGCGCGACGTTCAGGGTATCTGCTAGTCGGTCACGGCCAAGTGCTCTGTTGCTAATATATACATATCAAACAAACAGTCATATGGATACTAACCGATTATCTGTAATGTAATTATTTATAGTGTATGTTTATATATATATTGATTTTATTCTCCTATATAACCCTATGGAAATCCCTTCAGTATTGAGCTACTATAACCATTGATATAGTCGACTTTAGACAGTTTTTGTTCTCAGTTCAGCCCACTCAGTTTACTCTCACATTTCAAAGCAATTTTGATAGACAGCTACCAATTATATATGACATATCAGCTCTGAAATGTTTATGTTTATATATAGCAAAAACTAAAGTAAATTTTACAAAATTAAATTATAGAAAGTTAACGAAAATACCAATTACTATTTATACAGTTGTGTTCATGAAAATAGTAGTATATGCAGCTGTGTTCATAAAAATAGTAGTGTAACTTGTACAGTTGTGTTCATAAAAATAGTAGTGCAACTGTAAAGTTGGACAGCAACGTTTTGTGATGAACATAGTATTTTGTAAACGATTTCAAACGAGTATTAAGGTTAAGGTGTATACATATGCATACTCAATTTTTTTCAAATTATTAGCACTACTATTTTCATGAACACAGATTTATATTCAGCTGTGTTCATAAAAATAGTAGTGTAACTAGTACAGTTGTGTTCATAAAAATAGTAGTGCGACTGTTAAGTTGGACAGCAATGTTTTGTGATGAACATAGTATTTTGTAAACGGTTTCAAACGAGTATCAAGATTAATATATATATATACATATATTAAATTTTTTCAAAATATTTCGCACTACTATTTTTATGAACACAGTTGTATACGCTGTATATGCTGTGTTCATAAAAATAGTAGTATATGCAGCTGTGTTCCGAAAAATAGTAGTACAAATATTTCACACTACTATTTTCGTGAACACAGCTGTCTATATTTGTATATATAAACTGTATTTACATATATAATTTCCAAATGAAATTAGAAAGTTTTACTGCTCCATGAAAATATTTGCGTTAAAGAAAATGAAATTAAGTTGAAATGAATGAAATTCAATCGAAAAACACTTTTGCAGCAAAAAAGACCTTTAAATATAAATTGGCATGTCAAAGGGGTGGGGGTGGGGGGAGGCGCTAATGTAATTGTTATTGGCCTATTGGAGAATTACAATCAAATCGAATGTTTTTGCATCGAAAAAAGAGTTTTAATTCAATTTTGATGCGAGGACTTTGAAATGCAATCGCAATTGCAATTGCAAGTGCAATTTGATAAATGGGATTTTGTGGGATATATTTAGATGCATACACCTGAATACCTGTGTATACCTGTTTACCTGTATGGCTGTACACCTTTGTATATAATAAAATTTCTTGCATTATTTCAATTGCAGGCCATTTGGATAAGGACAAGGACAAGGCCAAGGACAAGAACTGGGATATAGACGTAAACGATTGCCATTAGTCGTTAGCCGTTAGCCGTTAGCCGTTAGTCGTCAGCCGTTTCCCGTTAACTGTTTGCCAATAGCCTCTTAGCAATTTGACAGGCCGGACATTCCGCAGCTGAGGAGCGTCGTTAGTGCTTGGCGCGTGGGGGGCGGAGCAGCGACGGCCTGGTCCAAGTTGTAGTCGAAGTCGAAGTCAAGTAAAATGTCTTCGCCATTAGCGCAGAGCAACAACAGCAACAGCAGCCAGTCGCAGTCGCAAACGCAGTCATCAGCAGCAGCAGCGGCGGCAGCGGCAGCGGCGGCGGCAGCGGCTGCTGCACAGCAGCAAAATCAAAAATCAAATTCATCAGCTGCCAGCAGCGTCAACAATACACATGAAAAGAATGCGAGCAGCACGACGGGGACGACAGCGGGCGGTGCAGCTGGCGCTGGCGCAGGAACTGGAGCTGCGGGTGCGGCCGGATCGGGATCGGGCGCCTCATCGGGCGGCACACCACAGAGCCCCACAAAACGCAGCACAATATCCACAAAGGAGCGTGTGATCGATAGCGTGCCGTTTCCACCCAGCCGAAAGCTAACCTGCGCCGATGTATTCGATGCGCGCACCGGCAAGCCGCACCACGACGTACTTAAGCAGCATTTCATACTGGAGGGACGGATCGAGGAGAGCGCCGCATTGCGCATCATCCAGGAGGGCGCCACGCTGCTGCGCCAGGAGAAGACAATGATCGATATTGAGGCGCCGGTAACTGTTTGCGGCGATATCCATGGCCAGTTCTATGATCTTATGAAGCTATTCGAAATTGGCGGCTCGCCGGCAACAACAAAATATCTGTTCCTGGGCGACTATGTGGACCGGGGCTACTTTAGCATTGAGTGCGTCCTCTATTTGTGGTCGCTGAAGATCACGTATCCGCAGACGCTGTTCCTGCTGCGCGGCAACCACGAGTGCCGGCATCTGACCGAGTACTTCACCTTCAAACAGGAGTGCAAGATCAAATACTCGGAGCGCGTGTATGACGCGTGCATGGATGCGTTCGACTGCCTGCCGTTGGCGGCGTTGATGAACCAGCAGTTCCTCTGCGTGCACGGCGGACTGTCGCCCGAAATACACGAACTGGAGGACATTAGGCGGCTCGATAGATTCAAGGAGCCGCCCGCCTTTGGCCCCATGTGCGACCTGCTGTGGTCCGATCCGCTCGAGGACTTTGGCAACGAGAAGAACTCGGACTTCTACACGCACAACTCGGTGCGCGGCTGTTCGTATTTCTACAGCTACGCCGCCTGCTGCGACTTCCTGCAGAACAACAATCTGCTGTCGATCATACGGGCGCACGAGGCGCAGGACGCCGGCTACCGCATGTACCGCAAGAGCCAGACCACCGGTTTCCCCTCGCTGATCACCATCTTCTCGGCGCCCAACTATCTTGACGTGTACAACAACAAGGCGGCGGTACTGAAGTACGAGAACAACGTGATGAACATCCGGCAGTTCAATTGCTCGCCGCATCCCTACTGGCTTCCCAACTTCATGGATGTGTTCACCTGGTCGCTGCCCTTTGTCGGCGAGAAGGTCACCGAGATGCTGGTGAATGTGCTGAACATCTGCTCCGATGATGAGCTCATGACCGAGGAGAGCGAGGAGCCGCTCTCGGACGACGAGGCGGCGCTGCGCAAGGAGGTCATACGGAACAAGATACGCGCCATTGGCAAAATGGCGCGCGTCTTCTCAGTGCTGCGCGAGGAGTCCGAGTCAGTGCTGCAGCTGAAGGGGCTGACGCCAACGGGCGCCCTGCCCCTCGGCGCTCTGTCTGGCGGCAAGCAGTCCCTCAAGAATGCCATGCAGGGCTTCTCGCCCAATCACAAGATTACCTCATTTGCGGAGGCCAAGGGACTCGATGCGGTCAACGAACGGATGCCGCCACGTCGTGATGCCACGCCCTCGCCGGCGGAGGAGGGTCAGAAGTCACTCTCAGCGGCGGCAGCAGCAGCGGCCAATGCGAATGCGAATTCAATCAATGGATAATTCTAAGTCAGCAACAGAGCAGCAAAGTAGAAGAGTAGCAGAGGCGTAGAAGAGCGCTGTACAGCAGCAAAGCAGCGCAGCAGCAGCGCTGTTAAGTCAGTTTTAGAAGTCGACAGTTAAGTGAGCAGGCAGTGCGTGCGAGTGGGAGGGAATAAGCAAATCAAATAGATATATACATATGTAATTTCAAGCTGCGGCAGTGCAAAATACATGCACACACACACACACGCACATGCATGCATGCATGCATGCATCAGGCGTCGCTGCGCAGCCGTAGCTGAAATGCATTTGAAAGAAACAAATAAGAAAGAGAAAACAAAACCAAAACGCAAAACACATAAATACATATATAAAACACGCAACAGAACGAGTGGAAAGCATAAAAGCAAATGAAATGCAAGCGTTTAACTTATTGGTATTACACAAAAACAAAAGCAAAAGCAAAACAAAAACAAATTCAATTTTAAATATGGGCAAACCACAGAAGCTAATCATAAAATGCAGTTAAAACAATATAGAATTATATAAATAGTTACATGTACATATATACATACATACATACACATATGCAAATAACATATATGTATGTATGTGCATATACATATATGCATATATATGTATGTATGTATGTAATTCGATGCATATATCATCAAAATTTTGTGCAACATTATATCAAAAGAGCAAAACAATATGCGAAGCGAAGTTAACGGGCGCGCCGCTGCTGACGTTGACGTTGACGTCGCCGCAGCAGCAGCAACAGCAACAGCTGTAAAGCAAATTAGGTAAATTTAATTATTTGCAATGCTACAAAATGCAAAAAGCAAATTATAAAAAATCAACTTTATATAAAAACTAACTCGTTTCTGAATAAAAATAACAAATAAAACATATAAATCAATATATAACCTTCCCAAAACAAAAAACAAAAAAAAAAAAAAACAAAAAAGATATTGAAAGAATCAACCTTTTAACAAAAAGCAAAAAAAAAATCGAATAATTAAACAAAAAAAAAAAACAAAAACGCTAAACGCTAAGAAATTATACTACTTTCGTTGTGTGGCGCCGAGGGCGACTTTAAAGCTAAACACCAAGAAGAAGCTAACGCTTAACTACTTCCTACAACAAAAACAAATACAAATACAAAAACAAACAACAGCAATATTTTACTACAATCTTTTATTACAGAAACATGAAGAAACGACAGGAACAACACACAACAGAAAAGAACCTGAAAACAAAAACAAAAAACGACTGAATCTCTCTCACTCTCTCTCTCTCTCTCTATACCTAACACTTTCTCTCTCTGCCTCTCACTCACTCTCTCTCTATTACTGTTGAAACACTTAAAATTTACACACACACAAGCAGACACATATACACACACACACACACACTCAATAAATAAACTCAAAGTTTATGAGTACATTTGTTGTCGCCATTGTCGCCTCACACTCTCTCATCTGGTGATTGTGTATGTGGTCTTTATATACGTGCCATCTTTATCGTAGTCATTAGCTGAATATATATAAATATAAAAATTAATGCATATGCATATATATGTATGTATGTATGTATATGCAAATGCAAAAACATGTTTAAAACGAATTGGCTGCAGCGCAGCAGATGTCAGATGTGCAGTAGCAGCAGCCTCCAACAAGCAACGCAAAAGCAAATTGCCGATATTTAACGGTATTAAACACACACACATTAATATACACTTCTGCGTATAAGCTAAGCTTAACTAACTTATGCTCTGTTTGCTGTCTTTACTCTCACGCTCCCTAACTCAATCTTACTCTCTCTCTCTCTCTTTATTTTATATATATATGCATATTTACATATATATTTTCCACTGTTACACTCAAACAATTAAGCGGCAAAGCAGTCGGCAGAAGAAGCATGAAAAGCAGACGAAACTCAATGCGAGCGCCTTGCGCCTGTTAACTATGCAATACAAAAACAAATGCGCAGAAAACAAAAACAAACAACAACAAGAACAACTCAATGCGTTTGCAAATGGCGTCTGCCTGCGCGGCAGCCTTACAATTGCGTCTACGTCGACGCCGCGACGTATGTCGATTCTTGTTTATACTTAATCGAATTTTAGTTATTTGTTAATTACATTACAAGCAAAAAAATAAATAAATAAATAAAAAAAAATAATACAAAATTAATTTAAATGAAATGAATACAAAAATCAAGAATGAAACAAACTGAATAATGTGAAAAAGAAGAAGAAGAGGAAGTGGGCATAGTTTAATTGGGTTTTGTTGTTAGCTGTTACTAGGATTTTTTTTTTTCGTTTACCTATTGCCTATTTATATATATTTATTATAAACAAATGTAATATTTATGCATACGAATTATAAATTAAATTGTTGTTTCTACCTTATGTTTTTACCTATTGTATATTTACATACATTTATTGTTTACTACACCTTAAGTAATTAAGTCAAATGAATTTATGAAAATAAAATGCAAAAAAAATAAACAAAAATAAAAATAAAATAAATAATATATATATATATATATATATATAAACGAGTGCAACTTCTCTTTAACAAATACATTATTATGAATATTAACAAAGCATTATAACAAAACGAAAAACCAAAAAAAAACACATACAAAAATTTATTAAAAAGGAAACAAGAAGTAGAAAAAGAGCAAGAAGAAGAAGAAGAAGAGTACCTATGTACATTAATTTTTAAGTTATATAATGTTAAACGATAAAAGAGAAAACCAAAAAGAGAAAAAGAAAAACCTAAAATAATATTACAAACTTATTGTTGAGAGCAGAGCAAAGAAGAGAAGATGAAGGAAGAGGAGGAGAAGAAGAAGAAGAAGAGTTAGTAAAATAATTGGAATTTGATGACAAAAGTGTTGACATGAATCTAATACAAAATGCAAACTTATAGCAATTTGAAGTACTTTATAAACAATTATACATACATACATGCATACATACAAATACATACATATATAATGCATAAGGAAATTATATACAAACAAATATGTTTAAAATAATGGCGATCCGCCGGACATGTTAATTGATGAAAACCAAAAACGAAACAAAACAGTTGCAGTTGAGAGACAGAGATGGAAAGCGAAAGAGAGAGAGAGAAAGAGAGCGAGAGAGCAACATATATATATATATATAGATAAATAAAAATCACACAAAATCGTTGCCTCAAAGCATACAAATTTTAATTAAATTTATAGGCAACAACAACAGCAACAAATATCCAATAATAATATATATATATATATATATATATATATATATATATATATATATATATATATATATATATATATATATATATATATATATATATATATATATATATATATATATATATATATATATATATATATATATATATATATATATATATATATATAAAAAAGAATAACAAAAGAAAAAACGAAACACAAACCAAAATTGAGTAGCCTGGGAACATTAGTTAGAGAGAGATAGCGAGAGCGTGCGCTATTAACTGCAGCGCCTAAAAGCAGGCAACAGTTTCAAGCGAATGCCTTTTGCCAGCCCAACAGGAGCAGCATAACAGTATAACATACATACATACATACGTGTGTGCATATATGTGACACACTCGCACACTCACACACTCACACACAGACACACATACACATTTCCCAAATAGTTAAATAAAAAAATTAAATAATGTTTATACAACCAAAGCAAACAATTTACAAAAGTTTATTGCATTTCAATTCCCAGAAGAAAAACAAACAAAACAAAACAAAACAAAAAATTATAAATATATATATATATTTAAATTACATACAAAAAAAGGATAAGAAAACGAAAAAACAATTACAAATGCAGTGCGATAAATAAATCTTATTGGTTTTAAACAAACATATATATGTATATATGCATATGTGTATGTGTATATATGTATGTGTATGTATATGCAACACAGACGAAAACAAAAACAAAAACGAAAACGAAAAAAGAAATTTAAACTTCATGAATTTATTAAGCTCCAAAAGCCCATGCATGCAGGCATATGTATGTGCACGCACACACACACACACACACACACACACATACATACATACATGCACACATGCGCATATTTTCTTCCGCCCTTTTGCCTCTCACACTCTCACACACACACACGCACGCAAGCACACACAAATGCAACTTAGCGCGCTCTTCTAAAACAAATATTCAAATTCATAACGTTTAATAAGAAGCTAACATAAGCTAAGCTAACAAAATATGCATATATATATATATATATATATATATTTATATATGTATGAGAAACTAATACTTTTATACTATATACACAAACAAAGAAAAAACCAAAAAAAGAAAAAATGAAAACTTTTCTTATCTGTTTTTCTAAGGCTTTCACACTCAATCGCTCTGCTCGTCTCTTCCTACTCCTCCTTCCATCTCCTACTATTCCACTTCTTCTACTGCTTTTTCATTCAAGTGCAGCAGCTACAACACCTTTTTAACGGTACATTTTCTACTACATCCACAATAAATATTCAATTTACCCAAAAAAATGAAAAATAAAAAAAAAAAACGAAACCAAAAAAAAAACAAATTTTAAATAAATGCAAATTGTTGAAAATCCTAAGAAATTATAAGAAAAAATTACAGTTATAATAAATATATATACACTTTAAATATTTAATTTGAAATTTTGCTTTTGTTCTTAGCCAAGCAAGCATGAGAGAAAGAGAGAGAGAGAGAGTGTGTGTGAAAGAGAGAGAGAGAGAAGGAGAGGAAAATGTGTTATAAACAATTTGTTTTTTATTTTTAATTTCCTAATTGTTTTTATTGCAATAGTTATAATTATAGAAAAAACCGAGATGAAGAAGACGACGGAGAAGAAGAAGCAAGTGTTAAGGAATTTGTTGTAAATTAGCATAAATACTTGAAACACATACATACAAACAAACAAACTTATATATGTATATGTACAATCACATTGTTTTAAACAAATTTAGTTTAATTTCTTGCGTGTGTTTTTTTTTTTAACTGAAAATAAAATTTTCATTTTTGGTTTTGTTTACACTAAATAAATGCAAATAAACAAATGATTTTTAACTTAGTGCGTCTGTCTCTGAGTGTGTGTGTGTGTGAGTGAGTGTGTGTGTGAGTGTGTGTGTGTGAGTGAGTGTGTGAGAGTGTGTGTGATCGCGGGTGTGCGTCTCTGTAGTTTACTGTACCTATTTATTTATTTATTTGTTAGACAATTTTGTTTCTCAAGTAAATGTTGATTTCCAATTGACAAAAGTCTTCATTGCAACAACAACAACAACAAGAACAAGAACAACAAGAAAAACAACAACAACAACAACAACTATGAAAGGATAAATCCCCTTTTATATATTTAATATTTGTACTGTTTATATATTTTAACTCTAATTTTTTGATACATGTATTTTTCAACATCTACTTCCTGCCCTCGAATGCTTTAAAAAAAAAAACAAAAAAAAACTTTACACAAGAAAAAACTTAAATATATATAAATAAATATATATATATATATATATATATATATATATATATATATATATATATATATATATATATATATATATATATATATATATATATATATATATATATATATAAATTATGAAAAGAATTAAAACTTTACCTTTTGGATAAATCAATTTAAATGCATATTTTATATATATTTAAACATTTATTTATATGCATATATAAATATATACATGTATATATATACATACATACATACATATATATATATATATATATATATATATATATATATATATATATATATATATATATATATATATATATATATATATATATATATATATATATATATATATATATATATATATATATATATATATATATATATATATATATATATATATATATATATATATATATATATATATATATATATATATATATATATATATATATATGTATATACATAAATATATGCATATATATATATATATATACATAACAAATAATATTAATAATAAGTTGAAGCAACTTTGTCAGAGTCAAAGCAAAAAGTTTATATACTTATATTTAAACAAATACAAACAACAACAACAACAAATAATATTAAAGCAAGATTAAAACAAATTAATATTTAAAACAATTATATATATATATAAAAAAAAAACAAAAAAAAAATAAGAAAAACAAAAAAAAAAACAAACATCACATCTAGATAATTCTCTTAAAAATTTTCAATTTTATTATAAAACCGAAAATAAGTAAATTAACAAATTTAACAGTGAAAGCATTATTATATTATAAATTTATAAATGTATTTCAAACAAACAAACAAACAAAGAAAAACAAAAGAAAACAAAACAAAAAGAAGGGGCAGCTGGCTGGCTGGCAAAATGCAAAATGCAAAATGCAAATAAATTGCCAAATTGCCAAAATTGCGAATTGCGCCGTTGTGAGAAATGAAAAATTGTATGCAATCCAGAGACGATGATGAAGAAGGAGAAGAGAACAAATTAATTTACAAATGGCATAATGAACAAATGCAGACAACAAGTTTTAACCTTAAGTGAATGCAAAATAAAAACAAAGATTATCAATGTTATTAACAAAATTAATATTAACAAAACAAACAAACAAACAAAAAAAAAAAACAAAAACAAAAACAAAACAATACAAAACCATTTAAAAAAAATATACAAGTACCTATCCTGAGAATAAAATGCGCGCACGTTTATTATTTCCTCTAAATGTTCGTTTTGAATACATATATTTGATTAGATTTTCTTTCAGTGCAATTTTTCAAATTTCACGCCAAACTGAAGTAAGTTACCGTTACGGCTACGTTAATCATGCTAATATACATATATCGATAGTTTACACGTTGGAGCTGCTATTTATTGCTTATGGGAGTTATATTTTCTTATTAGCTATCGATAACATGGATATACAAAAAAGTAGCGCAGTATATGGAGATTTAAAATAATGCAATAAAAGTGCAAGCAAGTGCATGCAAATAATTGCTTGCTTAAAACTTATTAAAGCAGTGCGTGTAATTAATGTTAATCATATACAATATATTTAACTTTTAGAAATACTGCTGTTTGTTCCAAGTAAATACTGCAATAGATCCGCTTACGTCATCCTGCTGCTGCTTTACGTCAGCGTTCGTATGCTTAACGTCAAACGTGGTATTTTTGGTATTCCTGCCAGTTGAAAATTGGAGCATTTGGCATTTGCCATCTGCGGTCACACTGGTAGAATATCAATAAAAATAAAGGAGAGGGAGGGGGAGCTGAAAATTCCATTGAGAAGCGAAAAAAAAACGTAGCGAGAGAAATTACGACGTCTGCAGGGCACAGCAGCAGCCAAGACGAAACGAAAATATAAATACAAATTGTGAATACATTGCTGTTGTGTTACAGAAGCAACAGTAACCGAGAATATAGCAAATTATTTAACAAAAATAGCAAAATTCTGCAACGCGACAAAGCGGCTAAAATCAACAGAAACAGCAGCAGCAGGAGTAGAAATAAAAGTAGAAAAGTGCGTGTGTTGTTGGCCAACGTGCCTGTGCGTGTGTGTGCAGCTAGTGCAATCAAGTGCAGTAGACGGCGCACACAATAAGATTAGCTCACTCAGTGTGGGCGCCATCTGTAGCAACAGAGACAGCAACAGGAGCAGCAGCACCAGCAGGCAGAGGAACAGCCACAGCAGCAATTGCAAACCAATTCACAGCGTACTACAAACATGTCTTCGAATAATCAATCGAGCGGCGTCGCTGCCCAAGTGGCAACAAGTGCCAATCAGCGAGGTGGCAACGCCACCAACTCCACGGATGCCACAGACACGCAGCATGGCAGCAGCAATAGTAGCAGCAGCAACAACAATAATGCCAGTGCCAGTGCCAGTGCCAATGCCAATGCCTCCGCCACGGGCAATGCCACAGCAAGCAGCAATAACAGCAATTCGAACGCAGCCAGCGTTGGCCACGATAGTCCCACGCATAAGGCGCATGGCGGCCATGCAGCGGTCAATACCAAAGAGCGAGTTGTCGACAGCGTTCCATTTCCACCTAGCCACAAGCTGACGCTGGCCGAGGTATTTGACACGCGCACGGGCAAACCGAATCATGAGCTGCTGAAACAGCATTTCATTTTGGAGGGTCGGATCGAGGAGGCGCCGGCACTGCGCATCATTCAGGAGGGCGCCGCGCTGTTGCGGCACGAAAAGACAATGATCGATATTGAGGCGCCGGTAACTGTTTGCGGCGATATCCATGGCCAGTTCTATGATCTCATGAAGCTCTTCGAGGTGGGCGGATCGCCGGCAACAACAAAATATCTGTTCCTGGGCGACTATGTGGACCGGGGCTACTTTAGCATTGAGTGCGTCCTCTATTTGTGGTCGCTGAAGATCACGTATCCGCAGACGCTGTTCCTGCTGCGCGGCAACCACGAGTGCCGGCATCTGACCGAGTACTTCACCTTCAAACAGGAGTGCAAGATCAAATACTCGGAGCGCGTGTATGACGCGTGCATGGATGCGTTCGACTGCCTGCCGTTGGCGGCGTTGATGAACCAGCAGTTCCTCTGCGTGCACGGCGGACTGTCGCCCGAAATACACGAACTGGAGGACATTAGGCGGCTCGATAGATTCAAGGAGCCGCCCGCCTTTGGCCCCATGTGCGACCTGCTGTGGTCCGATCCGCTCGAGGACTTTGGCAACGAGAAGAACTCGGACTTCTACACGCACAACTCGGTGCGCGGCTGTTCGTATTTCTACAGCTACGCCGCCTGCTGCGACTTCCTGCAGAACAACAATCTGCTGTCGATCATACGGGCGCACGAGGCGCAGGACGCCGGCTACCGCATGTACCGCAAGAGCCAGACCACCGGTTTCCCCTCGCTGATCACCATCTTCTCGGCGCCCAACTATCTTGACGTGTACAACAACAAGGCGGCGGTACTGAAGTACGAGAACAACGTGATGAACATCCGGCAGTTCAATTGCTCGCCGCATCCCTACTGGCTTCCCAACTTCATGGACGTGTTCACCTGGTCGCTGCCCTTTGTCGGCGAGAAGGTCACCGAGATGCTGGTGAATGTGCTGAACATCTGCTCCGATGATGAGCTCATGACCGAGGAGAGCGAGGAGCCGCTCTCGGACGACGAGGCGGCGCTGCGCAAGGAGGTCATACGGAACAAGATACGCGCCATTGGCAAAATGGCGCGCGTCTTCTCAGTGCTGCGCGAGGAGTCCGAGTCAGTGCTGCAGCTGAAGGGGCTGACGCCAACGGGCGCCCTGCCCCTCGGCGCTCTGTCTGGCGGCAAGCAGTCCCTCAAGAATGCCATGCAGGGCTTCTCGCCCAATCACAAGATTACCTCATTTGCGGAGGCCAAGGGACTCGATGCGGTCAACGAACGGATGCCGCCACGTCGAGATCAGCCGCCCACACCCAGCGACGATCATCAGCATCCGCATCCGCACCAGCATCATAGTCAGGGCAACAATGGAGCGGCGCATGGGTAAATGATCAGCGCGAATGGCAACGGCAACGGCGTGGGAGGGACAACAGGAGTCGGTGGCTTCTGTGTGGTCGCCGATTACGATCGGTAATACTAATACCTGTTGTTGGATCAGACGTGTTGCGGTGTGTATGTGTGTGGCTGGGTGTGTGGCTGGCTGTGCTGGCTGTGTGCACAGAGCATGTTCTGAGCACGTGCAAGGGGCGGGGGACACACACACTATGTGCCCTCACCCACACACACACACACAGACGCGCACGCCCACACACACGTACACTCCCATATATACACACACACACACACACACACACATGCGAGAGCATGCATATAATATTTACATACAATATCTACATATAAACATAATAATGTTGCAAAGATTTGTCGTTTTAGCTAAAACATCATTCGTAATAATTGTAATACACAAATACATACTTACTTTAATGATAAGCAAAAAGGTCAAAGGCGAGGTAACAAAGGAATAGTTCAACAATTGGAACAGAGCTGATCAGGAATATGGCACGTGGAAATTCTATATATAAATAATTCAAGCGTATAACATTTAAACCAAAACTCTCCGAGAATAACAAAATAACAGCAGTAGCAGTAGCAGCAGCAGCAGCAGCAGCAGCAGCAGCAAAAAGGAGCAAAGGACTTATGCAGGATATTACAATTGATGCATTGATTGATTACTTTTACGCTCTAGCCACAGATTCCTTTTCCGTAATACAAAAAACAAAAAAAAAAAATAAAATAAAAATAAAAAAAAACAATAAAAAAAACAAAAATAATGAAGAAAAAATCCGTAACTAATCTTAAGCCTGTATGTATAAAGAAGAATGAGAAAAACAAAAAATGTTAAACAAAAAAATGAAAGAAAAATGAAAAAACAACCAAAAACCTAGCGCTAATTTGTTGAAAACAATTAGCAGCGCCAAAAAGAAGCGTACATATTATATTTAGTTGAGAGCAGAGCAAAGAAGAAGAAGAAAACATTAACATTAATGCAAATACAAATACAAAAACAAAAACAAATACAAACTTATAGAAAAGAAAAAGAAAGAAAAGAACTGTGCAATCTTGTGGAGAAACAAATACACAACAAAATGTTAATTGTTTGCTTAAACATTGTAATTCGCCGAAACAGAAACAAAAACGAAACCAAAACCAATTTTGAAACAATTTGCAATATGTGCCGCAATAGTCCATTGATTAATGTTCCTTGTACATTTTACAAAGTGCATATGTATATAAATATATAAATATATATATATATATATATATATGTGTGTACTTTTGTTTGTTGTTTATATTGTTGCCTAATGTAACTTAACTTAACTTAACTTGCATATGTTTCTATGTGTGAATTCGTGTTTAATTTATTGTGTTTATTGTTTGCTTAGCCAAAAACATGTTGAATTCTTTTAACAATTGTGAATGAGGCAGAAGGAACAACAAATGAAACCGCAATTACAATTTCAATAATTATTTAGCAATTTCACATTGCATTTTAAATATTTAAATGAAATGAACAAAAACAAAAAAGAAAAGAAAAAGAATGGCATTAAAATTTAAGCACCACACAAACTAAACAAAAAGTAAAAGAAAAACAAAAGAAAAAAAAAAACAACAATTTAACATTTAAATAGCTAATCAAATATATTTAACTAATTAAATAAAATACTTAAAAATATCTAAAACACACACATATGTGCGTCTGTGTGTGTGTGCGAGCCTGCGTGCGTGCGTGCGTGCGTGCGTGCGTGTGTACAACAGCAGTTGCAAATGAATATCACATGTTTTCACACACACACACACACACACACACACATATATATATATATATATATATATATATATATATATATATATATATATATATATATATATATATATATATATATATATATATATATATATATATATATATTGATAACAACAAATCCAATAAACACGAACTAAAACATTTGCACCTATATTTCGCATAGCTTTTGTTTTTGTTTGAATTTTTTTATTTGTTTTGTTTTTGTTATGAAATTTTGAAAACCGAAAATAATGGAAAAAAAAAAATAATAAAAATTAAACATATAAAGAAAAGAGTTTCACTTGGTAGGAAATAAGTCAAAGCACGCACAGCATTTCCCTTTTCTTTCCCACAAATTATGCACAAGACATCAAAGAAACGCAAATCAATATATAAATTATATTATAAAACAAAATAAATATATATACATGCGCATATATAAATTATATATAAATATGAATGTTTGTTTGGCAAATAGTATATATACATATATATATATATATATATATATATATATATATATATATATATATATATATATATATATATATATCGAACTCGTACTGTATAAAGTCTTAAGGAAACAATAAGCTTTTTACTTAACTCTGTCACACACGTCAGACAGTACTTGAAACAATTTCCCAGAACAATTTTTAGAACTGAAATCAAAAGATTTACTTGTGCCATGCTAGAACTCAACAAAAGAAAAAAAAAAAACAAAAACAAAAACAAAACAAAAAAAAAAAATGAAAAAACAACTCCTAAATAATATAAAATAACTCAAGTTAGCTAACGTTTCAATTAACAACTATTTGCATCGGGGACATTGAAGAATTTCAAAAAAATCAAACTTTTCATATATTTGTTTAGTTCTGTTTTCGAATATATCTGTCACTAACAACAAGTTAGCTATGAAAATATTTGAAATTTACTATTTTCTTCTTCTTTTTTTTATGTGTTTAAGTAGAGCATTCAATCGTTTTTGATATATAGTTATATATCAAATTTGACTTTCATAAGATAAAACCAAAGCAAAGCCAATAACTTGTATCATTCACAATAATATGAATTTTAATAATAATAATAAAAAAAAATCCAAGCCATTTAAGTGTGGTAAACCTTGAAACAAGTCTCCGATAAACTGTCCCTGATCGTAACTAAGTCATATATTTATATATATAAATATAAATATAAATATATATATATCTACATATATATATACATATACGGAAATGCCTTCATAATCAATGTTTCGTTAACGACTCCAGTCGAGTCCTAATTAACCTTTGCTGTTTTTCCACCAACTTTTCTAAAATGCTGTACTTTGCTTACCAAAATTTGCGAACTAACTCTATTTGAAATTCTAAAACACATATATACATATATACATACATAATTATACGTCAACTGATCCTTAATATGTAAAGTCATAAAACTTAAACTTAGTAATTAACTTAAAATTAATGGATTATGCACGTGTCGAAATAATACTTACGCAATTATCAAACTGAAAACTAAGATAAAATGAGAAAACTTAGCTTTTATAAAAATCCACAGAATTATTCAACTTAATGAAATTGCAGTTAATATAACACTTTGGCACTACTTCTACAGTCAGTCAGTCAGTCAGTCAGTCTATAGGAAGTAAGTTTTTAAGCCCTAAACTAAACAACATAAATTTCGTTACAGTGATTTATGTTTATTCCGCTTATAAACGAAAATGTTAAAACCAATTTAGTTAGTAACAATTATTAAAAAAAGAAGAAGAAGAAGATGAATATGAAGAAAACCTAAAGAAAAGGAAATGAGTTGCTAAATGAGCAGCGGATGAATGAAATTCTAAAACTTACATCAATTTAATGAAAAGCAAATATATAAAAAATTTAATAATGGAAAGAAACACTCCAAAGCAAAATCAAAGAAAAATCAAACACCAAATTGCGAGACGTGTTTAAAGATTTACACAGACACACACACACACACACACACACACACACACACACACACACACACACACACACACACACACACACACACACACACACACACACACACACACACACACACACACACACACACACACACACACACACACACATACACATACAGAGAGATGTGTTATACTTTGTTGAGAGCGAATTCAAGTGTTATATTAAATGGCGCCAACTGTCATATGTATGCCTGCGCGCGTACATATAACAGTTATGGCTAGTCTATTGTTAATCAATGCTAACTAGAAATGATACCAAACAGCGTGCTTCTCAATTAACTGTTCCATTTACAACAGCAATTTATAAATTGTATAACAAAATGTTATTTGTTGTCCACCGCTTAGAACCAACATGCATAAAAACATACAAACATACAGACGATAAGTGTCCCAATTGTGTTTGAAGGCAGTCGACACAACCAAACACACACACACACACACACACACAGGATACATACATACATACATATATAGATTTTGATAAATATCAAGACCATAGAAATAAATATTTTACACACAAACACATACACACACATACAGATGCATACATATATGGCTCGACCACAATGAACTCTAAGCAGAATCAAAAGGAAATTTACTCAATAACTAACAAAAATTAATTAACAAATAAAATACAAATTATGAAAGAAGCATACAAATGTATATGAGAACAGCATTATGTATATCTAAGACATTTAACATTTCGCCTCTTAAAGCAATTCTAAAGATAACAAATTATATATATATATATATATATATATATATATATATATATATATATATATATATATATATATATATATATATATATATATATATATATATATATATATATATATGTATATATATATATATATATATATATATACATACAGTATACATACATATTATATAAACCAAATAAAATAAAAATTGTCGCGACTCTCCGCCTGCTTCTTCTGTTAATAATATTGCGCCCTTTACCTTTATCACTTCTGTTATCCCCGAAATATTGTCATTCAGCTTAGCATTCAGATCAAGTTTAGTTAAGCTTTATTTCTTAACTATTTATTTGCTAACAACAAGAAATATGTATGCATCTAGATCCTGGAATCGCCCGTTAACTGAAGTTTGATGCAATAACGATTCCATCTAGCCTATTTAGAGTTCAGCTACGTAGATAAGTGATCAACATTCAAGCAGAGATGTACTATAAATTTTGTTCTGTGCTTTCATGTTTATTTAAATCCAATTCGCGCTCAATTTTGACTTCGTATATGAATTTTTAAAATGAATTATAAATTTCGTGTCGATCTCGGTATACCGATACTTGTTGTGCAGCCCTTAAGTAAGGTTTCGATAGTTGATAAGAGAAATAAATCGTTATATCGATATTTAGCACGCAACTCTAGTTCTGTATGTGTGTGGGTTATTTCTTGTGTTTTGTGCCGCCTATAAATTGAAATTTGCAACCGTTTGCAAGACTTTCGCATCAATCAATAAATAGAAAAGTTATTATTTGTGACACACTTTGATTGGATAAAGCGTGTGCACAAATTCAGCAAAGCTTTAAGCAAAACAATCGAAACACACGACAAGAGAGTGAGAGAGCGACGCATTCAGAGCAGAGTCCGCCCGCGTGCCAGTACATATGTGTGTGTTGTGTGTGTGAGTTTCGCCTGTGTGTGTATGAATGAAGCTGGCATGTGTATGCGTGCCTGTGAATGTGTGTGTGTTTTTGTACGGTTGGAAATTGTGTGATTAACTGCAGTCAGCTTCGTCTGGTGGTAGTCATTCAACAGTAGTAGTATTAAAACGGCTGTGGCAGCAACAATTCGAGTCATCCAACTGCTACGGCGACGCGCCCAAACATTAAGCCGTTATAGCAGCAGTCTCAGCTCCAGCTTCAGCAGACAATAAACACCCACGACGACATCAACAACCGACAGCAACAACAACAACAACAACAACAACAGCAACAGTAGGAGCAGCAGCAGCACCAGCCGTGGACAGTTTCAGTTGAAGTTCAATTTTCTAGTTGGTGCACAAAATGGATAGCAAAGGCCGCAAAGTTATTGTTTGTGATAACGGCACTGGGGTATGTATGCGTTATGGCCACATGCTGCCAAACGCTGCCCAAAACCAAACCCAAATCCCGTCTAGCCCCATGTTGGATGACACACATATTTACAGCTCTTTGCTTGCTTTGCGATGTATGTAGGTTAAACAGCGATTTGCTTCGCATATCGGGGCGTTGACGTTGCGGGGGGCGGGCGCGCTCCCCCTAATGTTGCCGGTCCAAGCTATGCTTGAGCCAGTATGTATGTATGTATGTATGTATGTGTGTACATATGTGTGTATAATGCCCATATATATTTATTTATATGCACATACATGTATGTATGTATAAACGGCGCTTTAGTCATGGCCACAAAAGCGTTGTACAAGCTGCGTCGGCATAGTATTACTCACCGCAGCAAATCAAAAGTTACGCATACTCTGCCTCTCTCTCTCTCTCTATCGCTCTCTTTCTATATCTTTCTCCCACACACACACACACACACACACGCCCAGTGCCAACAACAAAAAGAGCGCCAGAATGAAGACAAACAACAACAAGAAGCAGCGGAGCACCCATTCCCAATCTTATTTCTTATCAGGACTAAAAAGAATTTGTTTGTGATTACGTTTCGCTGGGTCGCATGAGCTATCGATTATTGCAAGTCTTTCGATAACTGAATCAATTGTTATATCCAGAAATTCTAAATTCCAATTTCTAAATTGATGTATTTTCAATTGCAAAATTGAGCTTTTTGTATTCACTGTAAATTTAATATTTTTATAAACGCACGTCTAACGATCTCTGCATACTGTTTTATCTTAATAGTGCTGATAAACAATTTGTATAAATATAAATTTCTTTTTGTTTATACGTATGAGCAAATTGATTGTAAATTCATTCAAATTTAAACTGAAGTTTTCCAATCGTAGAGCTCTAGAAAGTATAGTTAGATCACAAATAAAAGTCTAGAATTTTCTATAGACAACTTTCTCTATAGAGGTTTATCTATAAAATAACTAGAATATCTTTAACTTACGTCTTCTTATAAAGACTGCTCTATAATATAACTGTTAGAGTAGTGCTTATAGAGTCTGAACTGCAATCGAACTTTAGTACTTTCTAGGGGCAAGTTTCGACTCTATAGTTATTTCTTTATGAGGCTTGAGCTCTCTTTAGATCACTTTCTTTATATTGTTTGATCTATTATAAAAGTCTAGAACTTCCCCTATAGTGCTTGAACATCCATTAGATCATTTTCTATATAGTGCTTGATCTATAATAGAAATCTAGAACTTCCAGTAGACAATCTTCTCTATGGACTTTCATCTATGTGATAATAGAACTAGAACTTCCTAGATGACTTTCTCTATATATAGAACTTGAACTTCCTTTAGATCATTTTCTTTACATGGCACTTTCCCTATATAATACAAATCTAGCATTTCCGTTGGATTATTTCCTATATAGAGTTAGCTCCATAAATCACGTAGACGCAGCCGTTTCTCAAAACCTTAAAGCCTCAACGGCAACTGGCTCGCAAGCTGTTTGGGTGTGAGTCGATCGGAGCTGTGACAATGTGTCTGGGCAATGGGGCATTATTTTGTGGCAAAAAAAAAAAAACGTTGCATTTCAAAGAAAATACAATTTTTAATATAATTTCCAATTTCTTGTCCACAGTTCGTGAAATGCGGATATGCCGGCAGCAATTTTCCCGCGCACATTTTCCCATCGATGGTTGGTCGGCCCATAATACGAGCGGTCAACAAAATTGGTGACATCGAAGTTAAGGTATGAGAAGCGTATTTACCAATACACACACCCACACACACTTAACTATATACATATATTAATTGTCTAATAGTTAATACTACACACACACACACACACACACACACACACACACACACATATGCATACCTTATATATATATAAATATATATATATATATATACATATAAAGATACATATATGCACAGGTCGATTATCTATTCATAATAACTAAGTACTATATATAGATGCATATATATACACACACATGCATATACATACGTATATATATATATATATATAGATATGTGTGTGTGTGTATATGTGTGATTAGCATTGGTCAAGAACTTAGCGCATAGCCTCACCATACTTATCATAGTGTATGTCCATTATTATTAGTATACTTTCACTTACACTTTCACATTTCCATTTCCATTTCCATTTCCATTGGCATTTTCATTCTTATGTTTCCTGAATACCAAATACAACAACAATTGCTTAACTTACGATATTTCTGCCATTTGGTATTGTTTCTTATCACAAATCCTATTATTTCATTTGTTTTCTCTCTCTCTCTCTCTCTCTCTCTCTCTCTATCTCTCTGTCTCTCTTTGTTCTTGCAACGTTTTCTATAATCATTGCATTTTGTATTGAGTTGCTGAACCAATAATAATTATCATCATCGTCATCATCATCGTCGTCATCATCATCATCATCATCATGGTTCTTATTATTATATTGGGTGTCTGTCTTGGTCTTGGTATACAATTGTCACGACTGTCACGTGGTGTGGGTGCATTTTAAAATCTTGTTATGCCAACTATAACGGTGCGACTATACCTGGCGCGTGTCGCCAGCCAGTTTCTCATTTGATATGATGTCGTTGATGGCTGGATGATGCGACTCTTTTATTCAATATCTAGAGTAGGCAGGCTGGTTCCTAGGCTCGTCCCCCTATAGCTATTACTAGTGCTTCGAGGACCAACTTTATAGAGAGCATGATGATCGTTTGGCTTTCAGGCTTCGTTTCAATACATACGTATAGCTTCTTCTTTTTCCTTATTTTCTCCATTCTTTTCTGCCTTCTTTTTGAGCGCTTTCCCATACCAGTTATGCACACACACACACATACAAAGTAGATCTATTTATTGGGCAAATTGACTACAGTTACTCATATTATATAAATATATACATATAAGTTTAGCTTATTTACGAAAACATTCAGATACAATCTCTAATGAGGAAATCTTTCTGTTTTTTTTAATATTCTTCTTATACATTTTTTTCTGTTCTTTTTTTACATATTTTTTTGAAACAAATATTTTACAGGATTTACATGTCGATGTAAGTCAAGTTTTATAGCTTACAAAAAAAAAAAAAAAAAACACAAACACAAAAATAAAAATAAAAATAAAAATGAAAAAAAAACAACAAATATTTAATTCCAGTTCCAAGTGTTGTATTGCGTAATTAAATTAATTAAGTAAATTAAATTGAATTTCTCCAACTTAAATTGCAATTCCTATTCACACACACGAAATGCACAAGCAAAAAACTAACGCGTAAAACTAAAACTAAAACTAAAACTAAAACTAAAAAACTATAGTTGAATAGTGTTTCTATATTGTTGTTGCACTTGCTAAATAATTATTCAATAATTATTATTGTTATTATTCATACATATATATATATATATATATATATATATATATATATATATATATATATATATATATATATATATATATATATATATATATATATATAAATTGTATTTGCATTAAAAGTAAAAGAAATCTCATTCCATTGTTTTCAGTCTAAAAAAAAAAAGAGAAGAAAATCATGTGGTTTCATCATAAAAATATATTTGTTGTTCTTTTTTCTTTTTCTTTTATTTTTATTTTTTTTTAAATAAATGCAGTTAATTTTATTTGTTATGTTTTGTATTTACTTAATTTGTATATCTGCAATGTGTGGACCCTAAACTAGATGTAGTCAAGTTATATTATATATATATATATATGTAAATATATTTTTGCCCGCTCTGTTTCCATGCATGAAGTAAGTTCTATATATCTTTATCTATTTTGGCTTTAATGCATTGCACGATAAATAATCGCAAGCTAATGGAGATTTGTTTCTAATATCAAAGCTTTCTGTGTTGACTCGTTTCTCGTTATTCGTTATTCGTTACTCGTTACTTGTTATTTGCTATTCGTTACCCGTTACCCGTTGCCCGTTACCCGTTAACCGTTTGTATTCGTTATGCTTTACCTTATGCCTGCCTGTCTTCTAACTAAGTGAGTTGAACTTTAGTAATTCGTAAATGCTGTTTGAATCGAACAATGTACTAAATAAATGCAAAAGATAATAATAATATTAAAATGCTTTCGCTGATTTGATATTTAACAATCTGTGATGGCCATTTTACAGGATCTTATGGTTGGCGATGAGGCCTCAATGCTGCGCTCATTACTGGAGGTCTCCTATCCCATGGAGAACGGTGTTGTCCGGAATTGGGACGACATGTGTCATGTGTGGGACTATACGTTCGGGCCCAAGAAAATGGATATTGATCCGACGAACACAAAGATCTTGCTGACTGAACCGCCCATGAATCCCACAAAGAATCGCGAAAAGATGATCGAGGTAAGTCAACAACTTTACGAATTGCTCCCCTTGAATGCTTCTATATTCTGTTATTCTGCTACAGGTGATGTTTGAGAAATACGGTTTCGATTCCACGTATATTGCCATACAGGCGGTATTAACGTTGTACGCCCAGGGCCTTATCTCCGGCGTGGTGATCGACTCTGGTGATGGCGTCACGCATATTTGTCCAGTCTATGAGGAATTCTCGCTGCCACATTTGACGAGGCGTCTGGATATTGCGGGTCGGGATATAACGCGCTATTTGATCAAAGTATATACCCTACGCTGTTTCCCCAATACTACTGAGTAACTGAGTCATTGAATTGCTCGATTCTTCATCTTTCAGTTACTATTACTACGTGGCTATGCTTTTAATCATTCCGCTGACTTCGAAACGGTGCGCATTATGAAAGAGAAACTCTGCTACATTGGCTACGACATCGAAATGGAACAACGTTTGGCGCTCGAAACAACGGTGCTGGTGGAATCCTATACGGTACAATCTTCTTATAGTGCACAGAGCGCGCATTTGTTACATATTTGCTTGAATTTGATTTCAGTTACCCGATGGCCGTGTAATTAAAGTGGGTGGTGAGCGTTTTGAAGCGCCTGAGGCGCTATTCCAACCGCATTTAATAAACGTTGAGGGTCCCGGCATTGCGGAACTGGCCTTCAACACGATACAGGCGGCGGACATTGATATACGACCCGAGCTCTACAAGCACATAGTGCTGTCTGGCGGCTCGACCATGTATCCGGGTCTGCCCAGTCGTCTGGAGCGTGAAATCAAGCAGTTGTATTTGGAGCGAGTACTCAAGAACGATACGGAAAAATTGGCGGTAGGTCAAACGATCTCTTTATTGAATATTTCATAATCTCTTGCTTATCTGTTAAGAAATTCAAAATTCGCATTGAGGATCCGCCGCGTCGCAAAGATATGGTTTTCATTGGTGGCGCTGTATTGGCTGAGGTGACGAAAGATCGCGATGGCTTCTGGATGTCCAAGCAGGAGTATCAAGAACAGGGACTAAAAGTATTGCAGAAGCTGCAGAAAATCAGTAAATAAAAAGAGAACAACAACAATAACAACAACAACAACAACAACAACAACAATAGAAAGAGCTAACGATGATCAATGAAGAGCAGCATTTGCATTTGTATTTGCTTAACTTAAGTTAAAAAAAAAAAGGAGAAATAATTCTAGTGCACATTGCTAGCTATACATTGTGTCTGGCTATAGTTTGCAAAGGGGGCGTGCACTATCTGCTCATTCAGTTCTTACTATTCGTAGATATGCCCCTCCTTGTTTCATACATACTACATTCGTATATGCACAAAAGTAAGAGCGTACTTTTCACACACACCAAACACCTTCTTTAATTGCTATGTTATAAACGTATTGCCAAATTTTGTATAATTTGTCTGTTTGGCTCTAAATAATTTAAGCAAATGTCATAGTTTTGTAATAGTTTACTTTATTATCATTAAGCCCTTGTTTCTCTTGTTTTCAATTCTATATTATTATCATTTTTTTTTCTTACTAAATATATATGTGCATAGATTGTATTGATATTTTTGTAAACACAGGTATCTTTTCATTTGTGCTTTAGCCTAATATCGAAAACCAAGTATTTTCATATTTCCTTGTCAATCTAAAACAAAAACAAAAAAAAAAAACAAAAAAAAAAAAAAATAGAAAGAAAAAGAAAAATTAAGAATGAAAGAAAGAAAGAAAGAGTATTAACCAAGTCTGGGCATGTTGCTTATAAGTTATAGCAGCGATTATAAATCGCCTGGGCATTTGTCTGTGTGTGTGAGTGCTTGTGCGTGCGTGTGTGTGTGTGTGTGCGAAAGAGACAATGAGTGAGCTGCATAGTTAAAAGTGAAATAAATACATACATACTTATATAGAAAATGATTTGTGCTAACTAAGTTAGTTGTCTGCAGCTGCGTTTGCTAGTTCATATTGCAATTCATGACTGCCCATAATTTTAAGCCTACTCCATTAAAACATAAATCAATACAACAACAACAACAACAATCAAAACTCTTGTTACGTTGTGCATATTGAAGAATTCAATAAACATAAATTGTATGTATCTATGAGAAATGTTCATTATTATTAAAATATCTATCATTACGTACACTGATTCTATGATAAAGACAATGAAGAGCCTATAAAATAACCTTGGGGAACGGGAATAAATCTATGGACATAATCAGAATCAGAATCAGAATCAGAATCTTGATATCAAGTTTTTTCCATATGTAGTTTTAGGTACAAAAAGGTAGAAAGAGGCGTGGCAGACTCCATATGGTACATATGTGCTTGAACAGGTCGGCGAGCTGAGTAAATCGAGCCATGTTCGTCTGTCTAGATAAGTTTATGATGTCCAGAAATTCATTATGCAAGTTTATTTAGAACAAAAACTATTCAACAATTAATTTGCAGCCAAGGGTGCGTGCATGAGTTCTTTGTAATGTATATGTATATAAAAGTAGCTTAGAACTATAAGAATATCAGCTCTTCGCAGGACTCAGGGTATCACCTAGAGTACCCTTACTTGTTTAATTGATTACAAGATTGAAGTATAGATGTAGTAGTATGACTTGGCATGTTTTCTCTCCCTCTTATCAGGGCTTGGATATTTTAGAACTTCTAATTAATTAATTAACTGTAACTATGCTATAGAGGACAATAGTAAAACATATAATTTGCATATGCTCCCCTAAAAACTTTACCAGCCCAGCGTAGACTTCAGAACGGCTAAAACCAATGAACTCTCTTCATTTCGTAAACGAGTATAATATTTAATTTACAATAACTGACCATAATGAGCGAAGCATATATAATATATATATATATATATATATACTTATATGCATACTTACTTTTGCCATTATCACCTGCGAGAGTTGAGCGAAGGTGAAAGAAAAAGTCGTTTGAGCTTGTTAATTTAGAGTACACACTCATACATAGACACTGCAGCGGTTTATTTAGACTTTTCAAAACGCATTTGATACATTTATTGTTACAACAATTCTATAAACAGTTTTAGTACAATATATATATGTTGTATATGGCGGTATAACAGATTTGCTATGGGGCGACATCGATAAATGGATTAACACTTAAACAATTACATAAATAGATTCAACTTTTGCTTCGTCTTGCAGCCAGCCCCAAATATTTCGTTCGTTGTGAATCTTAAGTAAAAAATATCAGTTTATATAATATACACTCAGATGTTTCAGAAACGAAGACAGAACAAAAAACGAAAACGGTAATATCGTTCAATTTAACTATGTATGCGTGTAGGTTAATACATGCACTAGTATGTGTATGTGTATATGTGTGTGTGTGTGAAGCATGTGTGTATGTGTGTATATTAAGTTTAGTCAGTATTTAGTTAATAAATTAGTAGAAAATACTTTTGTTTCACTTGATACACAATACATATAAAAATACAAGAGGGTCCATAGGTTACAGCGTTTTGTCGGCTTCTTGATTTGTTTCTTTTTATAATATTCCTTATTTATTTTAATTTTCATTTGTTTTTTTTTTGTCTCTTTCTTTTGTAAATATCTTAGTTTAGAGAAAAGTACACAAAATCGAAGGAGTTGTTTCAGTTTCATTTTGGTTTGGTTTCGTTTCGTTTTCATTGCACAAAACTCAAACCAATACAATAACAGTTCATGTATGTGTGTGTGTGTGTGTCTGTGTGTAACGGTTGGTGCTTCGCGTTCATATACGTTTTAGTGTGCATGCGTTTGGCCGTTTTTGAGCAAGCAGTTAACAAGGAATTGACAAGCAGTTGGCAAGCAGTTTAATTATTTTTAAATTTTCATAGCATACTTTTGTGCTGCTGCCACATCCAATAGAACATTTAAATATTTGGAACACGCAGCTGTGTTCATAAAAATAGTAGTGCGACTGAAATGTTAGACACCAAAATGTTGTGATAACATAAAACAATTTGAATATACATATATATGTATATATATTGTTTTCAAAATATTATGATTATGACAAGATTCTGCCGTTCAACATTTCAGTCGCACTAATATTTTTATGACCACAGTTGTATGTAGCTTTGTTGTTTCGTTTTTGTACTCCTATGCTGTATGACTATATATATATAGGGTTATATATATATGGTTATGTCTGCTGTTGAGCTTGTCCGACTAAAAGTTAACTATACACCGAATCAAAGCAACATCAACATTTAGAACTGCAAAGCAGCAACGACAACAACATCAACATCAACAACACCAACACATGCAATATATTCAAATATCAATTTTTTGTTGCCAGCTCTTGGCAATAAAAACAAAAACAAAAAACAAATAGATTAATATATATCTTGTATATATATATATATAGAAGTTTCAACTGTTTATAACATTTATTAGCTAGTCTGCTTTGTCGGTTAGTTCTATGCAATTTCTTAGTTTCAATATTACGGCAATAAAATAATTACATATATTAAAAAAAATAGCGTGTATAATATTAATAATAACACTATACAGACGCACACACACATGCACACATGCATAGTAATAAACATATGCCACATGCATATTTTCTATACCTTAAATCTAAGGAAACACATTAAATACATCTAAAGCCACAAATATTTATGAGTTCAATGTTGTGTGTGTTCGATAGTGTGTTGAGTGTATGTGTGCAATTTGCTTACTTATTGACATTACATTTATACAGTTATAAATTAAGCTACTATTAAAATACATGTACTTAGGTTACCAAAAAAAAAAAAAAAACTAAACAAAAAATACAAACAAACAATTTGCTACACCACTTACATACATACACATATGCAAACAAACATATATCTCCATCTCTGTCTGCAGTTAGTTAACATTTCTATAAATATATATGTGTATGTAAGTGGCTAATACAAGTAAAACACGTACACATTGCCACGCCCCATGTTGTGGCTTATACTACGAGTTGGTTTTAGCTTCAGATCTATGTTGTACATACATAGATATATGTATGCATGTATATATGTATTATAGTCAACATAACCTCAACAATGCCTGACAGATTCTACAACTTCTTCTGCTACACATAACAATATCTCGTAACTTCCATGCTCAAGTGCCCCAACAGATTTATCGTACATATTCAACATTAGTTACATATCACAAATTATGCGGTTTAATCCGCTTCCCCACACCCCCTACGTCCCCCAACGCCCCCTTTTCCCCCACTCGCAATCATCGCCAGCAATCGCAGATGTTCCGCTTAGCCGTGGCTGCAACTGCAACACATAATAAATGCAATTTTGAAACCATTTCTCAAAAAGCTTCAAGCCAGGTATTGAGTTGGGTCGAGTATATCAAAAGTTGAGTGCATTTACATTGAGTTGAGTTCACGTACGCGTTCGCGTTTGAGTTCGAGTTCGAGTTTGTGTCTGAGTTTGAGTTTGAGTTTGAAATCAGATGAGTTGCTTAGCTCAAGCTTCGGTTGTGTTAGCTGGATTGAAGTGGCTGCCACCGCCGTTCGCATGCGATGCATGCAATGATTCCTGTGACTTGAAAAGCGTTGTTGTTTCGCTCGAATGCATGTCGCCATCATCATCATCATCATCCTCTTCATCATCATCGTCGTCCTCCTTCTCTGGCTGCTTTTGCTCCCGTTCCTCCTGTTTCTCTCTATCAATCTCATCAATCTGCTCATGCAGCTCGTCATTTATAATAATCTGAATGTCGTTAGTTTGCAGCTGTTGCTTCTCGTTTGCCAGCTCTTCGGGCTCTTTGAGTTCGTTTAGCTGCACATCTGCGGACGGCTCGTCGAGGTGCGGCTTGCGTTTGGTATAGAGAAACACCTCCATGTGATCCTTGCCCTTGACATAAACGCTGCCACGAGGCTCGAACTCATAGCCGGCGGTCAAAAAGGGCAGGCAATCCTTGCCCACCTGTATGCGATTGGGCAGACCGGTCGAATCCATGCGCGACGCCACATTGACCGCATCGCCCCAAATGTCATAGTAGAGCTTGCTGGTGCCAATGACACCGGCTGTCACATCGCCAATGTTCATGCCAATGCGCAAGATCAGATTGAACTCGAGCAGATCCTTGTTGAATTCGTTGACCACGCGCTGCATCTCGATGGCGAACTCCATTAGGGTATGGATGTGCTCGTCGCCGGTGCCACGATGCGATGGATCCAAGCCGCTGGCCGCCATAAATGTCGAGCCAATGGTCTTGATCTTCTCCACGGCACGAAATTTCGGATGCGACAGCAGCTCATCGAAGTCGCCAATCAGTTCGTTGAGCACGCGCAGAAACTCCTTGCCGCCAAGATAGCTCTCGTCGTACATCTCGTTGAAGTTGACAATGGAGGCAAAGATGATGGCAATATTGTGATGGTTTTCCGAATACTTGGCCGTGTTCTTCAGATGCTCTGCCACATGCTTCGGTATTATGTTGTGCAGCAGCATGTCCGCCTGGTTCTTCATGTTTTGCACGCGCACCTTGTCCTGATTGGCCACCGCATTGCCGTAGAAGGTCAGGCGATAGCCGACCTCGAATTCGCGATTCAGAAACCAGACTAGTATCAATATCAACAGCAAATCGAGATAAATCTCCACGTGGTAGTCATGGAACCATTTGATCTCCTCGAAGATAAATGATGCTGCCGCACTGCTATTCAGCTCCGACTCCAGCTCGGGATCCGATTCGTTCTCCGACCTGTTGTTGTAGACGGTCAGCTGGGAGACGGCAATGCCGATGAAGCAGAGCGCAGCCAGAAATGCCAACACGTTGCGCATCCAGCAATTGAGCTGGGTGAAATTGCAGAAGTGCACAATGCAGACGAAGATCAGGAAGCCATAATGATACTCGAACGCCTCCAGCTGTGTGAGATCAAGCAGCAGAAAGTTGGCGATGATCAGGACGACGGGCATGGCCATTAGGATAGCCAAACAGATGTGCCATGGATACCAGCTGGAAATGGCTTCAAAAATGCGATCCGCACACGATTCGAATTGTTCAGGCTGCGGCTGGGCTGCAGTTGTCTCGCTGTTGGCCTCGCTGGCGGTGGACTTGGAACGCATGCGAGTGCCATGCCTGCGACACATTTGCCGCGTGAACAAGAACAGCGCAAACACCTGGATGGCTGTGAAGCAGGAGAAGAGCGTCACCCACAGCCGGAAGCTGGGCGTCACCGTGTTCTGGGTCATCAGGAAGAGCGATATGGATATGCACAGATAGACGGCAATGCCCACAAAGATGTCGATGTATGTGTTGTAGCGGGGCGTGGCCAGCGTGGGCGGCCCCTCTGTTTCGTTCTCGGTGCCAAAGCGATGCGCCTTCGATCGGAAATCGCGTTCCAGCTGTCGCGACTTGAAGTACAAGCTGATGTGACGCAGCGGCGCCTTTACCAAATAGCTGCGCTGCGACCGTGCATTGTCACGCACGCAGCGGATCAGCTGCAGATCGGACTGCTTGCGCAGCTGCTGCAGGCAAGCGGCCAGCGGATCAATCAGCTGCGCGGACTGCTGTGCTGTCAGAGCCGCCGCCGGCGGCGGCGGAGGCAATGGGAATGACAATGCGCCGCCTTCGCCCAAATTCGAGATACTTGACGTCGAGCTGGTAAAGTAGCCAGAGACGCGATGCTGACTAATGGCCGACTGGTTGAGCGCATAGATCTGGTGTTGTATGGAGCTGCGTCTCGAGTTGCTCTTGATGCCCGAGTCCTTGCGTGATGTGGCCGATGGGCAAATGCTCAGTCCATCTGGCCAAATGCTGGAGTTGCGCGAATGCGAATAGGCGCTGGGTCCAGGCGCTGGCAGGCAGCAGCCGCTGGAGCTACTAGCATTTGCATTAGTATTAGGATTAGTACTTGCATTAGCATTGGTATTTGCATTGGCATTGGTATTGGCATTAGCATTGGCATTGGCATTGGCATTGGCATTGGCATTGGCACTAGTGCTGGGCTCCGTGGCTAAGGCGCGTCCGCCCGTTGTCAGTGTGGAGGCGCGTGGTCGCGGCAACGGCGATTGCTCCAACGTTTGTCCGACGGATTGGCCAGCTGACTGACGGCCGCACTGGGAGCGATAGCTGCCGGTGCGGCCAAATGGCGAGATGTCGCTGCGCGACTGGCTTATGTAGGAGCGCACATCGATGATGTCGTCGTACATGGAATACTGACCCGGCGAACAGCAGCTGCCACCGCTCGCTGCCATCGCATTGCCGTCCGGCGAGCGCATCATGCTGCTGGAGAGAGCCGTCGAGGTGGCTGCATGATGCAGCACGGGCCGAGACATCGGTATGTCCAGCATCTGGTTGCTATTGAGCCGTGTGCTGCAGGCCGTCTCCACAAGCACCGGCAGCTGCTGATAGCCGCAGCCATTGCCAAGCTGGTTTTGGCCATTCGCTGCGCTCGTTGGCTCAATGAAGGCCACCGTCTCGTCGCCAGGCGCTGGCAAGGAATTGGAATGCGAACGGATTGGCTCCTTGTCTGTACCTTTGTCCTTGTCCTTGTCCTTGTCCTTGTCTTTGTCTTTGTCTTTGTCTTTATCCTTGCGATTGGTTAACTTCAGTAGTCTGGTCATTTTCCATACCTTAGCCTTCAGCTTGGAGCGTGTGTCCGGCTGGTTTGGTGTCGTCTGCTGTGGCTGCTGCTCCTCCGATGGCGGCTGCTCATCGGAGTCCAGACTGCCCGGCAGCGACTTGGTTGTGATAATAATCTTTGGCCGTTCGCGCACCACAATCACCGGCGGTATGCCGGCGGCCGCTGGATGTATTATGCCCCGCTCCAGATCCCTGTCGCGGCTATGCGAGTGCCCCTGCGACTGCGACTTCTTGCGCAGCTTCATGCTCAGCGAGGTGAGGCGCGGCCGCATCGACAGCACGGGCGACGACTTCAGCGAATTGGACAGCTGGCCCACTGGCGAGGCGGGCGGCACATGTGGCTGCACCGCCGAGATATTTGTGGCGCTCTGCGACAGCGATGCGAAAGCGCCCTGCGACCCGGGCATCAGGCTGCCGCCGGCAGCTGTTGCCGCCATGCTCGGACTCAAGCTATTGGCACGCGACACATCACGGCGACGGCCCACCACGAAATAGGTGCGATGACCTGACATTTGAACGGGAACAGAAACATAAGCATTGATTTGCATTGAATGGAAATTGGTTCTTGCTACATACCAAACACCTCCTCGCCCTCTTCCAGGTAGTAGGCGTCGCCCAAGAAGCTCGATGTCTCCTGCGAGATGTGCACCTGTTCCGGCTTGCCCGAGGACTCCATTCTGGCGAAATGTCAATGAAAAACAAGTGAATTTCCCGATGATAAGTTGCCTAATAGAGTCAAGCTCATTCACGGCTCATATTGGTGATACTCACTTGTTGGCCAGGCTAACATCGTTGCTCCACACATCGAACTTGACGCGTCGCGTGCCGACAATGCCGCAGAGAACGGTGCCAGTGTGAACGCCGACGCGCATCTTGACGCCTTCGTGGCGCTGGGCATCGAAGTAGCGCATCGCATCGATCATGCCGAGGCCCATTTCGACGCAGCAGATGGCGTGATCGACGCGAGGCTCCGGACACCCAGAGACGCAATAGTAACAGTCGCCCAGTGTGGAGATTTTCTCGCAGCCGCAGAGCGTGCACAGATCGTCGAAGCGTTCGAACAGATCGTTCAGAATCTCGACCAGCTGCTCGGCCGTCTTGGTGGAGGACATGCGCGTGAAGCCAACAATGTCGGCGAACAGAATGCTAACGTTCTCCATGCTGTGCATGTGAAAGGGTCGGAACAGCGACTTCACATCGTGCGATGCGCGCGGACGCATATAGTGCGATTCGGGTGGGTGATTCGGGTCGAGACCGCCGCTGCCGCCCTCATTGAGCAGCATGTCGGCCACTTTGGGCGGCATCACCGAGTGGATCATCTTCTCCTTGAGCTGTTTTTCCATCTCCAGCTGGCGTCGCACCAGCAAATTCTGTCCGACCTTCATGAAGGTGCCGCGCATCCGCACCAGATTCATGATCAGCACATGCACGCCGACTAGATGCACACTCAGATGCGCCATGATTCTAAGCATGAGTATCTTGTGGTTGGGATCACTGCTACTGGCTGCCTCGGTTGGCGTTGCCCCAACCGTTGCTCCATGCACGGCGCTCACCACAATGACCATGTGCGAGACCAGCTCAAAGGCTATCGAATAGCAGATGGCAATGCTGGCGCCCAGCCACAGTGGCATGGGCAGTGCCGTATAGATGAGCAGCACGATCTCCAAGCAAATGGCAAAGTGACCCAGCGGACTGAACGCCCGGCCCGTATACGTGAGAAATGCCAGCGAGGCGCTGCACAGTATCAGTGCAGTCACTGCCGATGTCAGGATTCGGTGCTCCTTGTACAGGTTCCAGTGCGTAAAGCACATGGCCATTATTGTGACCAGCGACATCATCGAGAACGATGTAGAGATGGGTCGCCAAAAGTCCTCCGATCCACCATCGATCACGAAGTACAAACACCAAACGACAGAGCAGAGTAAAATGTACGACAATGTGAATCTGTAAGGAAGACAGAGTGAAGGGGGGAGACGGAGAGGGGGCGAGACGGAGAGAGTTAGAAGAATTCACATATATAGTAAATACAGGAAATAATGAATGCATTAATCTTAGAATTTAGTTTAAGTCTAGTTTAAACATTCTATCCTAGGAATATGCTTATTATCTAAGCAGATAAGTGTTGCTGTCTTTTGCTGGCGTACTCGACAGAATAATACTCGTCTACAGTGCAGAAACAGCTAGATTTATTTCATAGTCAATGCTTCCTATTGGCATTCTCTATAATGTAAAGATCTTACTGTGGAGCTGGTCAACAGTAAACCAGTTACTACAATTTTGGGTCTTACTTGTAAGCTCAATCTGTCAATATTTTCATCTGGCCATGTTATTGTCGTGAAATGCCTAATATTCCATGCTTCTAAAGGGCGTGAGTGCAAAAACTTAAAGCTTTATAAAATCAGTATATACATACATAACTATTGAATCGATGAACAGTTGAATCGATGGTCAAATATATATATTTTGTATATATTTTGTTATCAATCTTAAGTAGCACTAAATAGAGTTAATTCACAAAGTTTTATCAACTTTAATTCCCAGCAAATTGGTAATAGATAAATACTTTAAGGAAGTTTGCTTGTCCGATGGAATGGAATGGAATGAAACACCCGCACAACTGATGCCTAGAACTTGTTTAAACTTGTTCAGCAGTCAAACTTGCTTGACTCCAGTCTGTTATGTTTGGGCAATCGCCGTTGGGCTTCAGTTTAGAGCTATTGATGATTAGCATGGCGAGTGTTAACTACGAGTGCAACTTTCAATTATGGTAGTCAAAGTTTCTTTTTTAATTTCACAGATAATGACACTGCAGAGCAGGTAACAAAATTGTCACCTGGCTGAGCGCAAGCGCTGCAAATGAAAGGACGTAAAGTGTCGTAATCACAAAACTCGTCAATTTGATGGCCGCAAACTGCAGTGGCGGAAACAGGCAGACAGCTTCAATGTTTGTACTAATTAAAAGAAGTGCTCAACTACAAAATACCCTATATGCCGACTAGACTTTTAGATTGTCTCCATACCTTTAGCCATTGTAGCCAGCGTGCTATGCTTGGTAAGAATAAAACTACTAATATCTAATTTTTCTAGAACGTGGAACATCAAAAGATCATCTTATGGTTGAAAACACTGTTGCACCACTCTGTCAGCAATACTAGCTGCAGCCCATATACCCTGTAGGTTTAGGGTATTATTTGCACATCATCAGCAATCGATTGCTTGGATAAAGTGTTAGCTAGTTACCAGTTATGTTTAGCTGCTCATCATAAAGTTTTTGAGCATTTCGTGGAATTTAAAGATGTAGAAGTAGAACAATAGATAAAACAGATTCCAGTGGCAACAAAGACTGGTAAAAGTTTGATATGCAGAAGACAGCTAATGGGAATTTACGCTTTTAACCTAAACATTGAAAGCGCAAATGCTTCCATGAAAAAGGCAAATGTGAAAAAGCTTTAAATACTTTCAATCTATAGCTATCTTAGCTACTCTATGAGATAGATTAAAAAATATATAAAATAAGAGAGGGAGAGAGAGAGAGAATTAGATATATATATATATATGTCCCATGCATGCCTATCCCATTTCTTTTCTACATATCACTCTACACATATGAATCTATCTCTAAGTTTTATTTAAGGCAGCAACTTGGTTGGCCTTGTCGGCCTTGAGGCAAGCAATAAGTAATCAATTCCTAATATACACGACGAACTGATGTATTTAGCACATGTTCAACAAATGATTTACATTGATAATACGAACGGCGTTCTATTTAAGTTGCAGCATGGCCGATCAGTTGCTCCATGGATACTCGATGACTGGAATGTTCGCTTTGGTTGCATTTGTTTGCTTTTGTACGATTAAGGTATTTTCCTGGTTCTGGCATTCGATGCGACGCAGCTGCTGCTACGTGCTTAGCCAGGCTGTGGAGCTGCTCTGACTGCTGCCACCGAAGATGAGCGCTAGCAGCACGCTGAGCGCGACCAGGGCGACGCGACGTTAGCGCTGTTTGCTGAGGCAGCACCACAGGTAGCACCGCAGGCCAGCAACGAAGTGCAGGTGGTTGAGCAGACGGAAGAGCAGAAAGAGCTAAAGATTCTCGAGGAGCAGGCGATCCAGTTTACTGGTGCCCTCGCTGCAGGTGCGCAGTATCACGATGACCGTGAATGCGGCTAGAAGGATCAGCGACATGCTCAAACGGCAAACAGAGAATTTATTTCGTTTTTTTTTTTTTTTTTTTTTGTGTGTGTTTTGTTTCTTAATCAGGCAAACGGCACTAGGGAAAGCTCCGAGCATAGCAACTGTCAGTGCTGTCGAACTGGGCGCCTGCTACAATCGATTCGCTTGCGCCAAGCTGTGCACATGGCATTGACCTGCAATGCAAGTGAAGCACAGCCAGCCAGTCAGCCAGCCATTCAGCCAGCCAACTCTAGGCCAAGGCGCACGACAAGCAACCATTTATGGCAACCATTTTGATATCCTGCGCAGTTCTCAGCTAATTTTCCAACGTAAAAGGCGTCCCCGCTCCCTCGCCCTGCCTCGCCACGTTCTAAACGAGCTGCGACTTTGCTGGCTGCCCTTTTGGGCGTCGCGTTGATTGCGTTCACGTGCGAGAGTTCAACTTGTGCAGAGTAGCGTAAAACGTTTGGGGTATTCATGTTTCGTGTAAGCTCAGAATTGATACAAATTAGATAAGCTTCGTTGTAGCTGTTAAGGCTCTATTTGATGAGGCCAACGATAACCATAGTTCAAATGAAATTCATTTTTATTTTAGTAATGCATAAAGGCCATATTTTAAGATATATCGATAACTGTGTTATCGGTATTAGGTAGATATGGTATTATATTATATTACAATATAAGCTTACTGGCATATCAACAATGTTTGTCATAGAAATTTTCATTTTTATTATGTGAACAGCAGCGGGAGTGCGCGACTAGCAAATACCCTGCATAAAGAGCTTTAAGTAAACCATAAACTCATTTCAGACATTCCATATATTTAAATGCCAAAATGAAGTTTCAAGTTGATGAATGTTGTCTCTAACACTTTCTGACAGGGTATCACTTACAGTGCACCTTCTAGTCAAGCACAGCCCAAAATTAAAGCTAACTTTAAACGTTTCAATCGCTTTCTAAATATATTTTCAGCAACAATTGAAGTATTATGGAAGTTCGAGCCAATACTCATACAATGAACAATTTACTTCAATCTGAATGTTTTTATGTTTGCTAGGTCTATCTATAGAGCAGAGTAACCAGTTGATTCTAGATATATATATATATATATATATATATATATATATATATATATATATATATATATATATATATATATGCAATTTGTGTGTGATCTGCAGCTATAGAAATATATACACTTGATATTAATAAGAATAAGGGAGAACATATGAAATACTTATAATGAGAGTTTTATTATTATACTAAACAATATGTACTTTATTGTATGAGCTACCCATTTTATTTTATATAATTTTATAACAAAGCTTTAGCAAAAAAAATCATATTGAATCAAAATTTACAGACCAAAAACTTTTATTCATCAATAGTAACTAATTTTTTTATATAACAAAATTCATTTCATTCAATTTGGAATTTTCGTTGAAGTGATGTAACTTGTCAAACTTTAGATATAGTCAAACCCAATCAGTTGCGCGGTGGTGTATGTATAGTAATTATAAGCCAAATATATGCAGCATTTAAATGTTGTTATCATCTATAGAGATATATATTTCAGAATTCAAGTCTCTGCTGTACTGAAAACTATAGAGACTTTCCTGAATTGGCCACGCAAATGGGGTGTATTCATAAACGGAACACCTGAACACACCTTTATCAAACTTGACAACACCTGAGTATATATATATATATATATATATATGGTATGCATATATTATGATTATGTAGTATGTATTATGTAGTATAAATATATTTACAATTTAAATTTTAAGTTTATTTTGATTGGCCAACAGCCAATATATTGTTGTTAGTTAATTAAGCGAGTATGATTGATTGCCATGTCTGCACTCACCTGTATCGCATGCGTATGTGCGGAAAGACGCTGGCCTGGAACTGCTCCTCGAGGACGGGCGAATCGAATTTGGGATCCAGCCACGATTTGGCGGCGGCTCGCTCGAAGGCCACCGGCAGCATGACGCTGCAGCAGGAGTGCCGGCGTCCTGTTTGACTTAGATAGGTTTGAATGTGAGGCGCCAGGGCGATTTGTATGTCATCGGTGGAATTGGCCCGGCTATCGTTGACTAGAACGCCCGGCGGCATTGCTGTAAAGCTGACCGACTGTCGACGCGACTGCCAAAAAAAGAAAAAGGGAAAAGAAAATGAAAAAAATGGAAAAATGTAGTCAGAGCAGAAATGAATACAGATTAATTAGCGGAATGCTCTTGACTTGGCCAAAATGTCATCTATATGTATGTCTAGTGTGCATGCATGTGTGTGTGTATGTGTGTGTGTGTGTGTGTGTGTGAATGGCGCCGCAAAGTATGCAGTGTTATGCGAGATGAGAAAACAAGGACGCGTTCGAGGACGTGCCTTTGACATTTGCCATTTGTTGTCAAGTAGGTCAGTGTTCAGTCAGTGTTTAACCAATTGTCGCTTTGTCTGTTTGTTTCGCTGTCTGTTTGTCAGCTTAATCTGTGTCCGGACGCGGCGCCAGCAACAGAGCGAGCAACAAGTGCTCTGACATTGCGCATACGCCATGCGAACGCAGCAAAGTGCAAAGCATACTTCAAAGACTTGTTGCCAATTCGCAAATAGATAAAAAAAAAAGTAAAAAGCAAAAAACAAAAAACAAAAAAACAGTAACAAAAACAAAAACAAAACGAAAATTGCTCAGCGAGTCACGCGACAAGGGCGGATTTTAATTTTGATTTTGATTTTGATTTTGATTCTGATTATGATACTGATACTGATTTCAAATGCTTTTTTCTTTTTGCTAATCTTATCGCAGCCGCAGCCGCAGCAGCAGCAGCAGCAGCAGCAGCAGCAGTCAAAAGAGCTAGCAAAATATGCGAATGCAACAAATTTGCTCTAGGCTAACTTAATCAAATTACGTATACGACTCGTTGAAGCAGTCAGCAGAATATGCACACACAGACACAGAGCGATAGAGAGGGAGGGGGAGAGAGTGAGAGATAGAGATAGTCAAACACACACACACACACACACGTTGAAAAATTCGTCGGGGAGTTGCTAACAGAATCATAAAAACAATTTTATTCAAGTTTTCGAAGCGCGCTTCATTGGGGGCTGCTAATAAGCTGAGCTAAAAATAGCAACTTTAGCAAATAATAATATTTACATTAAAACTTTGACCGCGAATAATTACACACAGACAGACAGAGAGAGAGAGACAGAGACAGCGACAGCGACAGCACCCGCACTAAAATATCTATATATCAATATACGTATATTTTTTTTTTATTATTTATTTGAGACACTTTTTGTCATTTTATTCTTTTGCTTTCGCCTTACGGTTGCTGTTTAATATCAGTTTTCTTCTTCTTCTCTTCTTCTATTTTTTATTGCTCTTGAAAGTTTTGTGAATTCGATTTGAATTTGTTGAATTTCGTTTGGCGCTACGTCTAGACTTGTCGGCTCACTTTTTGTTCGATTTCTAATTTTTCGATGTGCCAAAATCGTGGTTAAAAATTAAATAAATGCGCCTGACGCACGCCACTGCCAATGCGGGCGGCAGTTGGGGCTGCTGTGCAGCAGCAGCAGCAGCAACAGCAACAGCAACAACAGCAACAGCAACAGCAACAACAGCAACAGCAACAGCAAAAAAAAAAAACAAAAACATTTTTTTAATGCTTGTACATACCCAGAAAATGCCATAAATATGAGGCCAGCATTTTTGTTTTTGTGTTCAGATGATTTCGCAAAAACCACAAACGCGACAACAACAGCAACAACAACAATCGCGTTCAGAATTTTTGCATTGTAAATTTAAAGTTAGTACAAAATAAAAATGTATCGAAATACACTGCGCAAAATTGGCGTATAATTAAATATTTTGTGTATTGTATTTGATTTGGCTTCGATTTGATTTATTGTTAATTTAAGCACACCTACACACACACACACACACACACACACACTCACACACACGCGCGCGCACAACTGAAACAGTATAAGAAGCAGCTGAGCAGCAGCAGCAGCAGCAACAGCAAAAAAAAAGGTTCAACGAGCGCTCGACGTTCGAAACTCTCGACGTTGCCGTTGACGCGACGGGAACTGATTTGAATTTTGTGCTGTGCCGAACTGACAAAGCGTCGCAGACGACGACGACGACGACGACGACGACGACGACGACGTTGACGGCGGCGGCGACGACGGCGACAATGGAACCTCGATGTCGATGCTGATGGGCGTTGTTGTTGCTGTTGTTGTTGTTGGCTGCACAAAACAGCTGACAGCAACAACAAAATGCAAGCTCAGGCTAGCTTATCGGTTGGCCTGATAAGGCCAGGCAGGTGAGACAGATAGATAGATAGAATAGATAGGCGCAAAGATTCAAAGACAACGAGCGAGCGACAGAGCGAACAAATTGTGGTCATGTGCAGCTCGGCTTAGCAACATACAACAGCAACAGCAACAACTGGAGCAGGATCACTCCTACCACTTGGGCTTTCTCAAGTCTGTCGCTGACTCTCTCTCTCTCTCTCTCTCCCTCTCTCTCCCTCGCTCTCTTTGCACAAACTGTGCTGTATAAATAGAATTTGGCGCTCGTTTCATTTATTTCATTTTTTTTTTCAACTGATATTTTGATAAGATAAGAGGCGGCACGGCGCTGACTTCTTAGCCGCTAAGAAATTTCTTACGCTATTTGTTTTTTATTTTTTTATATCATATTTTTTTGGGCGCACTTGAAATGCCTTGAACTTGCCCGGCCACCCACACCCACTCCCACACCCACACCTACACGCAGTCTGACCTGCTGGCCCTGGCCGGCAAATGAATGCACTCGAGCCAGCAACTAAATAAATATGAATGTCTGTGCAGCTCTGAATCTATTTGAATTGATTTGAATATTGATAAAGCCGAACAAAATCTAACTCAATGAACCCCAAAGTCTAACTCGCCTGCCACTAGATGAAGTGCCATGCATAAATACATACATACATACATACATACATACATACATACATACATACATATATATATGTACATAAATTCTATAAAATAAGGTTGTTGTTTTTTTTTTTGGGTTTTTCATTTTAATTATTTGTCTTTGGCTCGCTTTCAAAGAATTATTTGCATTTGGTTTTATTGACTTTTACCTTTCGTTTGATAAATCAATTTTTATTTATTCTTTGCATTTGATTTTTTTGATATCTAAAACAAAAAAAAAAAAAAACAAAAAATAATAATAAAAAAATGGCACAATTGATCAGTAATTAATATAATATAATACATAATTAATATACGGTTTTTATGCCAAGGGCAAACGCGCAGACAAAGGCAATTTGAATGCTAAAATGCGTTTGCTTTGCAGCCACAATCGAGCAACGGGCAAACAATGCGTGTAAATTGTAAAATTAATCAAAATCATTATTTCAATAATGAGCCAAACAATAGATGTCAAACAATAAACAAATATTAATATATATATATATATATTTATATTCATAGAAATATACATATGTAAGCAAGTTCTTTTTCACACAATTAAAGCCTTTTTATGTTTGCAAATTTTTATTGCAGTTTCCAATCAAACCGTTCTCAATACCAAAAACGCTTTAAAAAGTTGATCAAACCAGAAGCAAATACTTTTAGCATTTATTTCATAGCATGAATATGGCTAGCACATGCGGACAGCAAGCAGCAGTGATCGACTAGCATATACCTGTTATATACAGGTACACAAGCACACACACACACACACACACACACAGAGATACTCTGCTTGCATCTTCTGCCCTAGTAAACAACCCTCTGGTAAACAACTTATGGAATAACTTCGATTCCTGTTGTATGTTTTAATGAATTTTTCAGTGCATGAACACCACATTCAAATGCATACGCCAAAGCCCAAGAATTTATAATTTTAAATAACTCTTTTTTTTTGGGTTAAATTAAATAGGGCATCGAAAATGGGTTATATTTATGCAACCATTATGAGCAAGCTGTGCTACAGCTGAAACAAGACAAAAATATACCACTAAAATTTCAGATATTTAGTATTTGTAGGCGAGAGATAGATAAAGGAACAAACGGCCAGGCCTAGATTGAGTAAGCGCTTTGTCCCGATCATATTTATATAAATATATGTAATATGGATTATATGGCTTATGCCTACGTCTGTCTGTGGCCACATACATTTGCCTCAAATCAAGCTACCCTTTTCTGAACCCATTTTCCACTTTGGGTGGCGAGCAAAAAAAAAAAAAAGGTTTATTGAAATTGCTGCAAATTTAACGATGCATATTTATGCAGTCGCATGTCGCATGTTGCATATCGCATGTCAATATGTATTTTATTAAGATTTAATGTTCAAAGCGAGAGAGTTTTGATGACAAATTGAGATGCTGAGCGCAGGGACTGCGGCATATGTATGTTCTGATACTTTTACACAGATTACGTGCACCTTTGAGCTGGGGCTCATTAGGCTGCAAGCTTAATGATAATTACCTCATATGGACAATTATCTAGTTGTTGATTATAATTAATGAATTGAGCACAGGTGATATAAATAATGGGCAGTCATGTTCTTAGTCAATCGAACCTTGAACAACGACCTCTGCGTACTTATGTTAGTATTAAACTAACTTCAACGTACTTTGGCTGTTCTTGTTCTCATTGCTTGAGTCGGGAGTGCTTGGCTAAGTGATACCCTGAAGCCGGGCTACTTCTAGCTTACAAATGGATATACTACTTAAACTACAAGTAAGAGTGCTCCAGTCGGGAGTGCTTGCCTAAGTGATACTCCGACCTCTGGCTTATGGCTCTATACATTACGCATACAAAAACTCACGTAAAAACAAAAAAAAAAAAAAGAGAAAAAAAGGAAGACGCATTGGCACAGCAAGACTTAAGCTCACCCCTGCACAATCAATATAGGAATAATAATAAAATGCTTTATCCTGCAAAAGGAAATGCAGTTTGCCTGCAGGATACGAACTCGTGTCTTCCACAATCGAATGGCACTCAGGCCACCCACCCTCTCCCACCACACAAACCACTCCGAACTGAAGTGAGAAATGCAAAACTAAAATAGCAGCTGACACAAGTACAATAAAATAAACTATTTATAGAATTCCATATAGAATTCACGCACTTAACACGTGTCCACGTGTGTCTGTGTGTGGGTGTGTGTAGGTGCGTGTGCGTGTGCGTGTGTGAATAGCGAAAATACCTTCGCTGGGCGCTAATTGCCGCCACGTAAATAGTTCTGTCAATATGAGCAAACGTGTTCTTAAATAACTTTTACGTTACCTGAACATTTAAAACACAAAATCTTGTCCATTTGATATGTGGCCATTCGCAAAAGGTAAATTTCTTTTATGACTCGGCTCCAGTTGCTAATCAACTTTAATTTAATTGATTTTGTGGCCCATCAAATGAAATATAACCAATTTGCATGCACTATGCGATGTACTTAATATGATATTTTGGTGAATGTAGAAGTCGATCGACTCGACTTGATGCTACTGAGCAGATTAGTCCAACTAGGGTTCGACCACGCCCACTTCAGCCTGTGACATGCCTTCTCATTTAGTATAGCTTCAATGCATTAATAGTATCAATATTACTTTACAGCTAGCTTTGGGCTATCTTAGGTCCATTAAAAAGCATTTAGCTATTTCGCTTGCTTAGGGAATACAATTTATGTACACACACACACACAGATATATCTCATAATATATATATATATATATATATATATATATATATATATATATATATATATATATATATATATATATATATATATATATATATATATATATATATAGCTCTTGTGTGTGCCTGGGCTGTGCTGGTGGAATTGAGGAACTATTACATTTTAAATATGTATTCATTTAATTAAAGTGCCCGCGGCCTGATTGGCCATCTGAGGGGCTATTGGCCAGACAGGTAGTCGCCAGCCGTTCGGCAAATCGTAAGAAGCCTTATATATTATATTAATTAGCAGCCACGAAAATAAAGCTAAATAACAAAATCAACGAACTTATCAGCGGGAAATGTTTAAATTTAAAGTCAGAGAGCAAGAACGACAGAGAGAGGGAGAGAGAGGGAGGGAGACGTAAAGAAGCGCATGACTACGTAACAAAGTGTATTAATAAATCTGATTGATTATGAAGACTTGAAGGCTTCCACTGGAAACCTGAGCAGCAAACTGAAGCGAGTGAGTGCTGGAAATTCAATGAATCAGAAATTCTCACGAGTGACAAGGGGAAACCTGCAAGATCTGTTAAGATGTGTGAAGAATATTGACGAATGACAAGTTTTCCAAAATTTGTGAATTTATGAATACTTTAACAAAGATTACAACTATAAAGCAAACGAGTTTGTCAGTGAGAAACTAATTGGAGACGCTTGCTAAGCGCAGAGTAAACAAGAAATTACATGTAAAACACATAAGAGTACTCTAGTCGGGCATGCCCGACTGGCTGGCAGCTGCTCTAAACTATGAGCAGAGCTGATATATTAATTACGCTGAGGAAAAAACACATCGCCAGGTGGACAGATCGACATCTCGTGTCGTCCTGATGGGATCTGTCACGCCTCCTTTTGCCTGTTGCATACGTTTTCATGAAGCCATTGCACCCTGAATACCCACATTCAACGGGTTCAGGGTATAAACGAATAAAGTTACTTAAAATTACAGATGAACAAACGCTCATTAACGAGCTGCGATTTAAGAAATCAGAAGGTTCAATGAATAAAAGCAATGAACGAGTATAGCTGGCAGAAATGGAGTCGAAGTGCGTACTGAAAAGGGTTATTTATACCCTGAACCAAGTGATACTGAAATAAGAGTTCAGGGTATTTCAAATGGACACATATAGATTGTCATTTTCTGAGAATTTGATTAAGATGGCCCGACTAGTACAAGAGCTATTCATAGTGAAGCCCATGCAGCTCAACCGCAGCGCTGTGTGTATGTTACTTATGTATAAAGCAAGCGTAGAGTGCTTGGCATAACAGCTCTACACAAGGTTCAAGGGTATCTCGTAGTCGGACTAGAGCATTCTTACTTGTTTGTTTTGTTTATCTGCATATTTATAAAAGGTCTGTTTAATTTAAAAAAAAAATACTTCTGCAGTCTTGAAATCAAAGAAGAGCAAACAAAATTTAAGCCTCAAATTTGCATTAAACTAATAAAAAAATATTTGATTGAGTATGGGATGCACAATGGAAAGGGCTGTCTGTATCAATTACACTGTTCGATAAATATTTGTTTTGCCGCGAGAATGCCAAGCAGAAAGACGCTTGTGAAATACATTTCTTATAATTTCTCGATAGTTACCGACTTGAAGATACCCTGAAGCGCAAGCAGGCAGAGCAGCAGTGCACATTCTAGCTTACACTCATACACACACACACACACACACACACACACACACACACACACACACACACACACACACACACACACTCATACACACACACAGTTATAGGTGAAGCGTATAGTAGGTAAATGTGTAAGCGTATGAAAAGGTATCTTCGTCCCTCATGATTCGAACTCATCTCTGCAAGCACAGACAAAACATATTGTCATCGTTGAAAAATATTTTTCTATTTAATAAGAAAAAACATTTCTCCTTTGGGAGTGGAGCTCAACCCGCCGCAGCATAATAAGAAATAAGCCGACCTTACAACATATGTCCCGAAGTGAAATATGCAATACTTACTTACGCAGCAGCTGACACAGATATAATAAGATGCTTGTAAAAAGAGTCCATATGTGTGTGTGTGTGTGTCCACACACACGGATAGAGAAAATGCCTTTGCTTGGCGCTAATTGCCTCGCAGCTATGCCAATGTGAGCAAATGTTTTCCTAACAAGCTACGAAGTGACTTAATGCATCTCGGATCAACTGACGAATTGACTTGGCTAAAGATACTCAGAGCATAACAAATTAATTTTTGGCACTTTGCGTAGGTCTATCTTAATATAAATGCAACCTGTCTACGAATAATTTCTATTTGTGCGTAATAATTAAGTTTAATAACTTTGTTTTAGTGCGTAATTCCCAAGACTCAAACACGTACAAACACAAAGTTCAGGTGGATTGCCCGACTGCAGCAGTGAATTAAAATTGTGTTTTTCTTGTTTTCTAATTTTCCCCCCAATATTTTCTTTGGCTAATTTGCCATTCAGACTGAATCAATGGAACGTGCGAATGAATGCAACTGGTCGCTAAGATAAACTCACAGAGGAAAGGCCGTTCGCACCCAACAAGTGTGAAGAGTGAAAGCGTTGAAAAGGGGCGAGAAGACACAAGCGAAAGTAACGAGTGGCCTTTTAGTCTGATTGACTTAGCAGAATACAAAGGGACCGCCACGCCAATAAGACGAACAACGACGAAGCCAAAGTCTCTCGGCCCAAAACCTCGGACGGAAATATGATTAGTTGACCGGATGTCCGGCTGGTCGTTCGCCCAATTAAAGTGGCTAGCGGTTGGGACCTTGTGGTCACTCAGTACAACGACGGCCCCCAAATAATAAAGGACAATAAATTGTTGTTGTTGCTATTGTTGCTATTGTTGCTGCTGCTGCTGTCCTCGCCGAGGGCCACACCAAAGCCAGTCGGCGCCAGAGGTCAAAGTTGCTGTTGCTGCTGCTGCAGCTGTTGGTTATTGTGTTAGAGTGCATCAGAATGACGGCTAAGTGTAAATAAGCACTTACATTTGCATACGCTTGCTAACATACACATGCACGCACACATGCATTTAGAGCCATGTACATTCACTATTTTGCCAGGAAGCTGCTTGCAAGTAAAGCCTCGGGTCGACTTCCAACAACTGGACAGGCGACAATACATTTTTGAAACGCATGCAACCCAGTTAAGTACAATACCACACACACGCACACACAAGCACACACAAGCACACACACTCACATACACACATGGAACATAATGTCAAAACAACATTTCAGCATGCTGCCTAACGTCTTTATACCCACTTTATACATAAGCACTACGTCTATTCAATTGGCTCCTAGTACAACATCAGCGCCGTCATACTCGTCCGTAGACTCGCTCTATGCCAACTCAATCATGTTAGCCAAACCAATATACCCGCTTACGTGCCGTGAGCGAAAGCTTAAAGACAAGGAATCACTGGTAGAGTCGCATAATGGAATTGACTTAACTTAAAGGCCATCAATTGAAACAAACCCAATGACCTACTGAAATAAACATGAGCTTCGATGGCCCGTTGGGGGCGTGGCACAATGAAAATGCACCCGAAAAAATGAGGCCACCAAAGGAAAATCCAAAAAAAAAAAAATATTGTGGCAGACGCCAAGCGAAATGAGAAATGTGAAATGTACAACAAAGATATGGAAAATTGTGAAAGAGAAGAAGAAGACACAGAAGAAAAATATGACAGAGGGCACATTATGAACTGTTTGACTAGACTAGGCGGGGGAGGCGGGAGGCGAGACGAGTGCGATAGAGAACGAGCAAGAGAAAGAGGGATAGAGAGACAAGCGAGCAATAATGCATTATAAAATGAAATGTAATCAAGTCAAAAGACAAGTAATTCACACAGACATACATACATATATATATATATATATATATATATATATATATATATATATATATATATATATATATATATATATATAAATGAAATTTAAAAATCCGACAATTGTCGCTCACTGGCAACAGTGGCGAGGACGTTTAGCACGTTGCCGTTGCCGTTGCCGTTGCCGTTGCCGTTGCCGTTGCCGTTGTCGTTGCTGTTGCTGTTGCTGTTTTTGCCAACGCTTGCATGCCAAACGAAAGGACATCAGCTAACAACAGTTAACACAGCCCTAACCAGTGCAACCCCAACACTGCCGCCCGCCTAACCCTCGGCCATGTGCCGTTAGCAAGTACAACACAGGCCACAGTCAAGTCAATAAACAGTCAGGCGAGCAGTCGAGCAGGCGAACAGGCAGGCTGGCGGGCTGGCAGCAACACAAACAAAACAAAAGGCATGGCACAGACGTTGACACACAAAGCACACACAAATTATAACACACACACACACACATACACCCATACACACCCATACACACACACACACACACACACACACACACACATACTCACACACATACATACATATATGTATGCACACTTATAAAAATAAGTATAATAAGCCAAAAGAATATAAAGCGGAAAATCAATTTTAAAGCATTGCTGCACAGTGCCAAGGATAATGAGCAGTCAGCTACCGACAAATTATGTATGTGTGCGAGTGTGAGTGTCTGTGTGTGTGTCTGTGTGTGTGTCTGTGTGTGTGCAATGTCATGGACCTAGACACAATGCCAGGACAATGACAGGCACAACGACAATCAGAAGACCGCAATTTGCTGCCAAACAACGAACCTTGACAAATGCCAAACGCATAGATATAAAGGCTTAGATAATTGGATATTTTGATAGTTTTATATACAATATAACGGTGCATATATATATATATATATATATATATATATATATATATATATATATATATATATCGATGTCAGCAATTGAAATGAGCAATCAAAACACACGACAGTCAGTTAGACAAACTTCGCTGATTCCGAATAGATATATTTAATGGAATTGGAGTTGAGTTTGTCTATTTATATTTCCAATCATCAAATGCTTTTCATGATATATATGATGCATACATATATAATATATATGATGTTGTATATATAACTATGAATAATTCAGCCGTTTCCCCAAAATTGTAAACGCAAAAACTCAATATTAAATCTATAAAAGAAAGTTGAGGTTTGACTTGAGTGCTAAATTTGCTGATCTTGTCACTTTTTGAAAGTAAGATTCGATTATTGAAGCAGATTACTGGGGCTCCTTGGTGCATGAAAGCCAGGGACATCAAGTGACACCTCAAGCTGCCAAAAATTGCAGACAGAATCTAAAAGGTGGAACAAGAGAGACAGGTGCTCAACCAAACAGCCTGGCTAGGCGTCTAGCAACTGCAGCCTAAAGATCGCACTAGAATGGGCAGAAGACTCAGACGCCATCACTATCTACCAATTATCCCCTTGAACTTTACCTGCATAGGTGTTACTGTTACCAATAGCAGCACGGCACAGGGTTCACGGTATCTGCTAGTCAGGCACTCCCTAATGGAGCACTCTAGCTATTGCTTCAACAACAGGCAAGATAAGTTGAATATTTTTTTGTTTTTCTCACTTTCAATATTTTTAAGTTTTTAATATAAAAAGAGAAAACTCTGATATCATTTTTTCTGATATAATTTTGTATAATTTTTTTTCTTTCATTTTGTAACAATTTTCTCTGCGAATCCTTGGCGCATTCATCAATCCAATTGAAGTGGCAACATTAGCTGGAAACAATTATCTGGCTTGATTAGACTATTCATGATGCTGCAATTGTGGACTATTTTCATTTGAAATTGTGCTCAGCGAAACCAAATGAAAATTCCGTGGCAACAGAAGTAAGCTTTAGTGATTGGTAGTTGCCTGGAGAGATGCAGCCGAACGTTTCTTTGCCTAACTTCTTATAAATGAGATTATAAATTCTGCTTATTATTCATCTTGGGGCTGCGCTCGAAAGTATGCAGCATGAAATATGTAATGCCCCACAGCTGCTAATGAGTTCGGCGGAAAGGAATGGGCTTTCCGAGGTTGACGTACTGACATACTGACTGCTGTGCTGCACTGCCCGACTGCCAGATACCCGTAGGGGCGCACTGGCTATACACTGGTTACAGGTAACAGGTAACAGGTAACAGCATTTCCGCTCACGTCAAGCGCACTTCCGCAATTTACGCTCCACTAGACTAAATCCACAGGCAAGCGCCATGTCGAGATGGCAAAAAATTACAAACTTACACACACGTAACGCACATATGCACACACAGGCACACACATGCACACAAATGCACACATAGGAAACATAGGCACAGTTTTGTGCTGTGCACACGATGGTATTGTTGTAGACTTTGTACACCCTGTAAAATATGAATCAACATACAAGGTATTATAGACTTGTAAATAGTTGAGCTTTTCGATGTGGATAAATGTTAATAAAAGAAATCAAATAAATCATAATGTTCAATGGAGCTCACGACGAGCGACACAAGTAACAGCACAGGTGTGCCCTATGCTCCAAACAAGAATTTTCGACGATCAGTTAAGCATGGATTGCTGTAGCTCAAACACATTATAAGAAATCATCGTTAATGATGGCAAAACAGTGGCACAGATAGAAAATCTTCGAAATTATTACAATAAGAATGGTTTTATGCCAGTAAAAACGAATTACAGGGTATGTCAACGTCGCATACTTATCAACAGTCAAGTATTTTTGCATGTTCCTTTTCGCATGCTGACAGCAGACGAGCGATGGGCTCCATTTTTGATTTTTAACGTGTTATGCATTTACTTCTCTCTCGCTCTCTCACACTCTCCCTCTCTCTCTCTCTCATATTTTGCACATTTTTTTTATGTTTTTAGCTGTCACGCCCGCCTGATAGGGCTAAAGCATTGTTTCTGTTCTTTTACGTCTGATTACAGTTTGATGCCCGCTCGCCATAACGAAACGAGCATATGGGTTGTGCGCAGCTTAAGCTTAAAGTTTGCAGTTTAAGACATACATAGTTCGGCAGGCAATCTTTTTGCAGTGTGAGCGAGTGTTATGCAGTGAACTGCACCCTGCTTGCCTCTTTCTTCTGCCTGCTAGCAAGTTGTCTAGTCGAGTTAACACTGTAGCTTCATGGTTAACGCATTTTGATATCATTTGATAGACACTCATGCCAGATCGTAGATTCGTCAAAGTGCTGTCATTGTTCAAAGTGCATTTGAGAGCCGTGGCCAGGCGCTGTCCAAATGCAGACAACGAATATTGCATTTATTATGTGTCTAATGGCTATGGCGGGGTCATGGGCAAATGGCAAGTGGGAAATGGGAAATCGCAAATGGAAAATGGTTCTGATAGCTCCCAAATGTAAATGCAAATGCCTGACAGTGTATCCAAAGTGTCTAGCAAATTGACGGCTAAATTGAAGCTGCACTTAACATTGATTTCAAACTGGCAGCAAGACCGGGTTGGATAGGAGAGCAGACAGGATATTGCATCGATGTTCAACTGATGAGCGTTTGGACTTTGGCCATGTTAAGCATATGCCACATCAGCTCGCTCGGCTAGCTGAAACCTGGAAGCTGGAACAGATTCTTGACTGATGCCTGACGTCTGCTCATGTCTCGCGTGTGACTTTATGGCGATGGCGTTTGGCGACCTTATCAGCGCCCATGACCAGAAAACAAAAACAAAAACGAAGTACAAAATCAACACACACACACACACACACACATACACACACACACTCATGGTTGACAGGTGACGGACGTGAAGCGTTTGTTGACTGCTTAAAGATAAGCGATAAGATCGGCGGCATCGGCTGCTGTGTTTGCCAACTCAGCTCTGTCTGTGAGGCTGTGCGAAGTGTGTGGGACGAGAGCTGACAATCAAATTGCAGCTCTCACTCTTTTTGAGATAGCCTCTCTCTCTCTCTCTCACAACAGCAACCGCATTTTTGCCTATAGTTCGCGAGCGATAATTTGCTCATACAGCAAAGACACTGGCTTAAGAGTGTTTCCGATGAAGACAAGGCTCTGGGCTCTAGGCGACGTGTCTAGTCGTAAACTGTGGCAGATATAGCTTTTTATCTTTCGATTTGCCACGCCTTCACGCAGTTATATAAGCCTGATAACCAGGTCTATGCGAATACATTTTAAATGTTGAATTTCTCTTTCTTCAATGGTGAGAAGATGGGCGAATCCAGATGAAAGTGCACAGGAGTATATTCGTATTGGTATGATAAATTTCTAATCTGTAGCTATGCTTTCAGGCGGGCATTGCAACAGCAATATACTCCTTTCACTTTTTGTGAATGAGAAAGAAAATTGGTTTTCTGAGTTTGGTTTAAGTAACAGCTGTGCTCATAAAAATAGTAGTGCGACTAAAATGACAGCAAAATTTTGTGATAAACATAATATTTTTTGTCACGAGTATTAAGATTTAAATATATATATGTATATATCTAAATTATCACAAAATTTGGCTGTCAAATATTAAAGAAGCACTACTATTTTGATGTACACAGATGTACAATGTATATTGTATAAATATACATATATGCATGTTCATATCAACTGTTTGATGAATTACTTTTACACCTGCCTTGAACTTTCGAGGTGTATTCTTATCTCATTGAGAGCATTATTATTATCTAGAACACAATTCTATAGAAGATAAAGAGCCCATATACTCTATATATATACATATACATTATGTTTCAACATTGATTGATGTAGCGTTAGCTGGCGTTTCTAACATCTCTACAATGCATTTAGCATAAAGCTTTTTTGTGTTATTTATGCGTTTCGATATTGTTTGACTAACGCACGTGATTGACACTCGCCCATAGGGAAAAACACATGCTCGCATCTCTAGGCACAGGCTGCTTATTAATCTGCCATAATGCTCGATATTATTTATGAAACAGTCTTAGCTTATCGACGGCTGTCGCAGTGTTGCAAATGCAAATGCTGCAGCTAAATGAACAATTAACGAGCTTGTCAAACGAATGTTTGTTATGCTTTACAACTTGTCAGCTTTGTGGCCTGGAAGATGCGAACACGTTAGAGCAACACCTGTGCCGCTGTCAACCTTTGCACCTTCGGCAATCACTTCGCTTGGTATTATACCCTGTAGACATTCAAAATAGGAATAATAGGAATCTTATATATCGATATCAATTTAGATATATAAATATATATATATATATATATATATATATATATATATATATATATATATATATATATATATATATATATATATATATATATATATATATATATATATATATATATATATATATATATATATATATATATATATATATATATATATATATATATATATATATATATATATATATATATATATATATATATATATATATATATATATATATATATATATATATCAGTTTTATAGATACTATATAGAGCAGAAGTCTAAAAACTAGCTAAAAAATCTCGGCTCTTCTCATGTATATAAATATATATTATACATAAATTTCTCATTATAATTTTACAGTAGAGCTCTGTAGACTGCTTCTAAAAGAGAGGAAGCAACTTAGCTGCAGCAACAGCAGTCGTTATAGATACTTAAAATATTTAATACAGGGCATCTTCTAGTCGGGTTTTGCCTGTGTTCAGTTTGGGCCAACACACATATGTGAAATAATTTGGTGGCAAGCCAAGTCAGCGAACCCGTCAAGTGTCTTTGAGAACTCGCTCTGCTTTAGTCCACACAACCTCGCACTCCCTCTCTGTCATTCTCTCTCCCTCCATCCCCTGTCTCTCTCTCTCTCTTTTCTCGCACACACACACTTTTTAGCTGGTGCAAACCGTTTAAACCACTTTGACTTTATCTCGTTTTGTTGTTGTTGTATATATTTTATCGCAACAGCATTTACCTGCTGGCCCCCGTTCTTGCTGTTGTTGTTGTTGTCATTATTATTTTATAAGCATTGCTCTCCGCTTGGCAGATTTATGTCGTCAGCCTGCCGTGCGACTCCGCGCGTAGACTCTCCATGCATTCCGCTGCTAAAAGCTGTTTAAATTCTATTAAATTCTGCTGCCTCGCTTGGCCCCCAAATTGCTTTAAGACGTTTTCTTAAATGTTGCGCGCTGCCATGCCCACTGCTCTCATTGTTGTTGCTGCTGTTGGCTGGCAAAGTTTGTCACGTTGGCTGTTGGCTGGTTGGCTGGCGTTACGTGTTGGCCCCCATGTCTCCGGAACATTCTCGAACGGTCTACGACTCTAATGAGGCAGCCGCATTGCCGGCGACCCACTTGCCAGCAAGGCTCCGGCTCTAGCGCCAGCGCCAGCTCCAACTCGAGCTCGAGCTCCAGCGCGCCAACATAAAGGAGGAAATTGCGTGCCGCACATTTAATTGATTGCCCAACAACCGGACACTGCAGCGGCGGGCCACGGCGAAGACCCGCTGCCCAGCTGGCTGAAGGATTGCAAGTAGTGGGAGTGGAAGGGAGCGAGAGCATAGTCACGCAGTCAGCATGCACGTTTAAATTGTCAACAATTGTTGTGTTTATACAGATTAGGGGCTAAGACAAACTGCAAAGCTCGGGCCTTAAACAACTCTAGGAGGATTAAGCCCTAAGTGAATATATTGCATGGCTAATTTTATACTTTGTTGTTCCATTTGCAATGCGAGATGAATAGGAGATGATGGTTTTGCAATGGGGTTTACGAACCAGAAGGAAGAGGATCTACGCTGCCTGCCTGCTGCTGCCTATAGCTATAGCTATAGATAGACTAATGCTTGCCTTTTCTAAGGAGATATAGTTAATGTATGTAGCTTGAGGAAACAAACCTGCTACGAACAGTTGGGCTGATAAGTTCATAGACTTACACACAAAGGGCGCTAGAAATTGTACAGCTGTCGGACTACTCGTTTGTGAGTTAGAGCATTTTGAGCGAAGCAACCGTTGATAGCATTAAGAAAATGGATAAATAGGAATTGCCTTTTGTCGAATAAAAAGTACTGCTACAGCCAAATCTTGGCTTGATAAACGTTATTCGGACTTTGCACTAGCGAAATCAATCGTTGGTATGTGATTTGCTAAGTTTAAACAAGGCGAAATGAAAACCGCGGACCATGCACACAGCGGACGGCCCAAAACTGCAGTTGCCGACAGAATCATCAAAAAACGTCCACCAAATGATTTTGGATAGCAGCAAAGTGAAATCGGTCGAGATGGCTGAGGCTCTAAAGATATCAAAGGAACGCTTCGGATATATCGTGCATGAATATTTGGGTATGCGAAAGCTCTGCACAAAGTGGCTGCCGCGCGAGCTCACAGACGACAAATCAATGAAAACGATGGCAAAATGGCATGAATTGGGCTCAACTGCCGCAGCCATCATATTTTCCACACCTGCGCCCCCCAGCAGCGACTTTTTTCTGTTCTCGTCGAAACTGAGGCCTATTTTCAGCTTGGGAATGTCGCTCTCTCTCGCTCTCTCTGGGATCGCTTACTGCAACTGAGCAAATGAAAAATAAAGACATTGTTAAATTGAAACCAACAACGAACAGTTGTGACTCTGCGAAAGAAGAAACCCCAAGTTGTATTGGATATTGGATATTTTGGACAGTAGACAATTTCTATGGAATATCTATATGCTTATGGGGTTAATCTCTACGCTAATCTTAACTTTATTATTGAGTCTCTCAAGATTTGCTGAGATTGAGTCGCTCAACCAGACGATTCACAGCGGATATGGGACTGTATATAGCCTATACGCTTGGCCCAGTTTTTTTTTTTGACTGCTGGTGTGTGAAGCATTTCATAAATTACGGCCACATGGCATATAAATCCAATTAAATTAGCAACAATCTTGAGTGGGAACTGAATGCTGATGATGATACTGAAATTGCTCCCAAGTGTGGAACAGGAGCAGGCGCAGAGCCGCTGCCGTAGAGCTTTAGTTACTTTCAGCAAATATTATTTTCAATTTAGCTTTGCTGTCAGATCCATATATATATATATATGTATTTATATATATACCTATATACATATATAATTCTCCATCCGCTTGCCTTTTGCGCCAGCTCCATTCCCTTTGGTCATAAGTTTTTATTCGCAGTATTCCTTATATGTTCTTTTTGGTTTGTGCTGTTGCGTTATTCAATAGAAAATTAGTTTGTTTGTCTGTCTGTCTGTCTTTTTGTTTGTTTGTTTACTCATTTTTCGGCACACATACACACACACACATACACACATACACACTGGTTATACAACAGGTACTTTCGTATTCTCACTCATTCTATATTATTGGCCATCGCATTACACATTACGCATTACGCACTACGCATTACGCATTCAGTTTCAATACCAAATCCACTTTCAATACCAATTCCAATCCTCCATTTGGCTGTAAGTTCAACACGCTCTCGTTTTCCCCCATCAACAAATGGAAATTAGCCGTAACCCCGGCACACGTTCAGTGCGTTCGCCAGCTGCGCCCGAAGGTATGCTACACGCATCGAACCAACTGTTGCAGCTCTGATTAGCTGGCAATGCGAACCCTCTCAACTCGCATTCAGTACAAATATATCACAAATATGATGCCATTCAATTATATCTATTTATAGATTTCCTTTCATATTTCTGTCGACATAACAAAAGAAAAAATATATGAGAAAAAAAAATTAATTCTAGTGTGTGCACAACTAAGCTGCAATGCAGAAGATAAATACCATTTGTATGTGTAGGATATTTATATATATATTTAAATAAATTATAATGAAATTCCACTAAAAGTCCAGCAAAATATATCGTTTGCATGTATAAGAAAATATTTGGCATTTAGCATAAATATACATTCTCAGCGAAACAGCCTGGCTGGGTGTCTAGGCACTGCAGCCCAAAGATCTGCGAGCCAACGCATTGGCACTGGGAGAGGACTCAAATGCCATCAGCCTCAAGACCTACTGGATCGGATATAGACTTAAAAATCTATGAAATATCCTATTCCGAAGCATTACAAATTATATTAAACTAAGTTCTGTTTAGATTAAGTTGCCTAAAAGGTAGCTAGCTAAGCTATGCTATAATAAATTCTTAAAGTGTTTATCTATAGTCAAACAAAATCTACACATAAAAAACAATAATGCTTTTAGTGTATTTACAGATTATATAATCGTCGTTTAGTTTTCCCTGTTGTATGTATGTATTTTTAAATATATGTACATATATACAGCTGTGTTCATAAAAATAGTAGTGCGACTGAAAGGTTGGACATAAGATAAGCATAAAATTTTATGAAAAACAATATGTTTTATAAGTTTCCTTCATTTCTTTACAAGAATTTATAAATAATTGTAGAATTGTTATTTGTAATTGATACTAAGAGTAACAAATTAAAATTGTTATCAACTGCGAATAAATCGGAATTGGCCAATGTGGACAAATGTTGCTGCTCACTACTTGCAATATAAAGAGCTTTGCTGCTTATCAGTTTCACATGGGCTAAGTCAATAGAATACTTCTCACTGAGTTGAACACAAACAGATTATGTGAAAGCATCACTGCAGCTCTCTGCGGCTTTCGATCTAAATACAATAAAAATGTAGCCTTGATAGAGAGCCAAAATAATCACATCTATCTCTAAGGTATGTAGAAACTCTCTTCAGTTTTAAAACTGAGATTCGTTAATTGATAATGATTTGATGGGGTTCAGATAATGTTAAGCCTCTGCTCACATTTGCCAATCGATTGAGAGCTCGCTGTGGCTTACTGGCTGGCAGGGTATTAACAAATAGGTATTATTCATGGCCAGCAGGCGCTACACAAATGCCACTTAACACATTAAACTTGTATCAAGTATAAGCCGTACAGAGTCTCTGCTCTGATTATATATATATATATATGTATATAATGTGAATGGGAATTCAATGTTAATGGCAGTCGAGATGAATTGTCGGCTTCACATTTTTTATGCACGCATCTGGCATCTGGCAAATGACAAGCAGATAAATGATCCTTATCGCGCCTTAACGGCCAAAAGCTGCTGCCGCTTTAGCTGCTGCTGCTGCTACTACTGCCACTGGCAGTTGGCTATTGGCTATGACGCCAGTGTGCGCCAAGGTGACAATGCAACCGGGCGAGCACGGTGGGCGTTGGCATCTGAATGTTGCGCCTGCACCCTGCAGCCTGCAGCTGACGCACTGAAAGGAATTGAGTGTCCGACAGACACGCTGTGAGAGACTGACACACTGACTGACTAATGGACTTTGTGATAATAAGAATTTCGCACTCGACTCCAGCTGCATTTGCATTGAAACATTGAAAGCCACAAACTTACAGACTGTAAGTCTGTAAGTGCAAATGTAGCAAAAACAACAGACGAAGATGTCGCCAATGGCACTTCAAGCTAAGACTCTCAAATGACATCGCCTGTGGCGCTACCTGTCAGCAGTTTCTCACTACTTCCTCTACTTCTCGATCTTTGTTTAAGATTGAAACTGGACTGCACGAAGAAGTCTTTAAATGGAAGATGTCTGTCTGCGTATGTACGCAAATCAATTGTGTTATGTTCTCGGAACATTCGATGTACAGTCAAAAATTTGAGTAGACTCGAATCGATATTTATTGACTTTCTGTCTGTTAAATAAATAAATGTCTCGTCTTTATGGCCAGCCGACTATAGGGTATTGTCCTGCCCGCCACACGTAACTCGAGCTCTTTCAGAAGTCTTCGCCTGCCTGCGCCAACTGTCAACTGGCCGGCACAAGCCAAAGACCCATAGCTATAAAAATAGTATATAGTTATAAAAAACGGGCGACAAGTATAACATAATACTAACAGCAACAAATGGCTATAATAAACAGCAATCTGTCAAACCTGTCAAAGCAGCGATTATGCCAATTGTTTGTTCACAGTTCCCATACCCTATTACCTTTGCCTGCAGACACACAGACACACAGACACACACACACACACACACACACACACACAAACTGTGGAGAGACAGCCAACCATCTCAAACGCGACCAAGCTTAACGCCCCATTTGCCAAGAGCGCAACACAACAGCCAAGGCAGAAGTTGTAGACAAACATTGGAGTAGATGCGTTCTACCTGGCGTATGCGTGTTTTCTCTTTGCACACTTGAGCGGCTACAAGAACAACAACAACAACAGCAAGTAGACACAGCTGGTATGTGTGCTCATCACTTAAGCCGCCATTTGCAGCTGGGCGTGTGCATATTTCTCGAGCAGCCACACCCATACCACCCATGACCCACAGTCCACAACTCTCACCTGTAGCGGGCCAGGTTTATAGCTCATTATGCAACATAATTGTCGGCAACAGCAACGCTGATTGCCGCCAGAAATTTACCCTTTGGCCTGCTCACTCATTCACTCACTGACACATTTACCCACTCCCGTTTGGAGTGGATGCCTGGCTGAGGCGCTGGCAGGATCAGGACAACACGGCTCAACGCAATCGGTGGCGACGTTGCGAAACTTTTAATTGGAAAACTTTTGCATACGCACAGATAAACTCACTCGCTGAGCGCTTGACATCGCGATACACATGCACACGCACACGCACACGCACACGCACACTCCAAAACATATGCAAATTGTATGTAAATCTATGAAACTACACACAAACACATACATACGCACACAAACACACACACACACACACACACACACACATGCACAAGCTGACGCGCACTTAGCGCCATTGCTTAGGCATTTCCATAAATGCTTTATGTTAATTTGCAGCTGAAGCTGTGCAAAAAAAAAATATAAAAAAATTTGCTAAGTGTTGCTGAATTACGCAGAGCCAAAAGCAAAATAAATAATACATGTTCGACCTGCAAATACCCTGTGAACGTTGTTGTTGTGGTTGTCGTCAAGCGCTTGCCAAGCGAATTGATTTCAAATTATTTGATTATTAACTGGAATTAACCTACTACGACTTCAAGATACCCTGTACTGGTACCTAGAATAGCTGCAACTAGAAAAGCTGAGTTAGCCTTCACAGTATAGCTATAGGTTGTAGCTGATATCTTGTACCTGATATAGCTGAACTTTCTGCTCAACTATTTTGTGGGGCAGCAGCTGTGCTCTGTTGGCTGCTGCAACAGCTTTCCCCTCACCTGATTGTTGGATATATCAAAATGGAAGTAATTTATTATTATTGATCAATTTATCTTCTAATTTAATCATATTTAATCTGTCAACTGGACCGTCAAACTTCAATTCGTTTCGCTTGAATCTATTGAAAAGTCTGTTGGGGTAGATTTCCAATAAATATTTCATCTTAAATTGCATCTTAAACTTTAGTTTCTCTACAGAAAATACTTTGAAATGAATTCTGATGAAACTTACAAGCAGCGTGTTTTTCAACCTAGATCACTGTGGCTTGAGAGCCAGCGACATCGAGCGAGAGCCCAAGGTACCAAAACAGAAACAGATTCCAAGAGATGGGCAAAAACTTCCTCGAGACACCAGACCCTCACACAAACAGTCTGGCTAGGTGTCTAGTTACTGCTGCCCCTAAGCTACGTATTCGGATAACGAAAACTTCCGAAACCCTAAAAATATATTTATTTATTTCTGTTTAGATTATGTTGCCCAAAAGGTAACACGATACTAATATGTTGTATATTTCATCACATAAAAAGAAAAAAAAAAAAACTAGAAAAAAGTTCAAAATTTGCAAAATTTAGCATTGCATACTTTGAGGGCAGCTTTGTAGTTAGACGAACTGCAAACGCTTGAATACTTTTTGCGAGAGTATGCTTTAATGGCATTCGAGAGCTGGTGCGAGTATTTGCGCTGCTCCTATTACGGCCGATGTTTGCCAGTTAATTGCAGCAGCCCATTGTCGCCCGCCATTTCCGCCCACCGAGCTCTGCATAAGCCCAATCGCAACGTCAAACTCATGAATTTCTCATGAGTAGCTGCTGATGCACTAGAAGAAGAAGTGAAACTAGAAACAGCAGAAGCAGCAGCAGCAGTAGCAGCTCACATAACAAATGCAAACTCGAGTCAACTTGAATATTATTTGACATCTTGCAACAGGACAAAGTGACAGCTATTGCTTAACACTCAAGCTCAAGTCATATCCGGCCCTTAACAGCATCGCCTCAGCTCCGCCTTGCCCTGCCCTGCCCTGCCCTGCCCTGCCCTGCCATCTCATTCTATTCAGAGAGCAAGCAATATTTCAGCTACTTGACATTTGCTTTATCGAGCTTCGACTTCAGAATTGCCTTTTCAATTTTACAATTTTATACTGTTCAATCAATGCCCTTAAAAATGTGTGAAATTCAATTTGAATGAAGAAAGTCAGCATTGATCTGATAGGTATAGCAGGACTTCATGGTCTGGATTAACTAACTAGCTGACTAAACAAGTAAGAGTGCTCTAGCGGGGACTGCCGACTAGCAGACACCCTGAATCCTGTGACTTGCTAATATTCCAATCATTTCAACTCTCTAGTTTCTGTGGCTTATGAGATGGCTGCGTTCATACAAACGGACAGACACTCAGACGGACGGATGGACAGACGGACATGGCTGAATCGATTCAGCCCATTGTTCTGATCAAGAATATATATGCTTTATGGGGTATGTCACGTCTCCTTCTGCCTGTTGCATACATATTCACAAAGAAATTACATTCTGAATTCTAATTTGCAATGGGTTCAGGGTATAAAAACTCTTCGAGATCATTTGTAAATTGAATTTATTATTTTAATTAAATTACTCCAGCAAAATACCTTTCAATCACACCAGCTAGAAGCTGTGAAGACGACAATTACAATTTGACAAGTTCATTAAAGTGTTCTGGGAAATAAAAGGCATTCAGGAGCTGCACAAAGCTGCATTGAGAAATCTCTGCTTATTTCTGTTACTTCATTCATGCTATGCCAACTATTGTGGTCATTCGATGCGATTGTTGTGGCTGTTTCTTTAGTTTAGCTGCTGCCAGAGCTGCTATCAAACAAATAAAAAAAAGAAAAGAACTTCAATTATCCGTATGCCATATATAGTGTATGGATTTATGTTATTTTGTTTGCTCTCGCTTGATGGGGACAGTGGTTGTGGTGGTTGTGGTGGTTGTAGCTGTGATGCATCTGTACCATTGGCATTTCAAAAAGCGACAGCTCCATTGGGCCCGGCTTGACCGCAAGGACATGCCGAAAACCCAATTCAACAAAAACCCCGCCGCCTCCCCAAGTCCCATCGGCATCCCCTCAATCCCTTCCTTATGCAGCCAATTGCTGTGCTCCGTGGAGACAGAGTCAGTTGCTGCTTTTTGTTGCGTGGCATAGTTTATGATTACAATATTTTTCATGGCATACTTGCAGGCGACACGTAAACACCAACTGCCAACCGGCATTCCCATGTTCTACACAATTCTGATGCTGTTGTTGTTGTTGTTGTTGTTGCTGGTGCTGGTGCTGGTGCTGTTGCTGTCATTCGTTTGTTTCGCTGTTGCCCTTTTGTTTGCTTGTCGCAACTTTAGTGCTGTGCCAGTTAACAGGCATTGACTGTAGCAATGTAGCAGTGGCAGCTAACCCAACAACTACAACAGCAATCTAACAATCGGCAGCTACCACTAGAGACTATATCCCATCCATGCCTGACTTTACTCTTTTAGTGGGTATTATATAAATTTGACAGACGAAGTGTTGGACCGGGAGATAGCTCTATATGGACATAAATATATAAACGAGATCTGTTCAAAAATGATCGCGAATGCTGAATTTACGCGGATTACGTTTATTTGATTTTAGATTTTGTTTATGTCTCTCACTTATGTCGACCAGTTTGAATACTTTGAATGCTCAGTTAGCTGTCGGCTGCTGTTTGGCTAGGACGTGCTTTGGCTCGTCTTCAGTTTTTGTTTTGTTAAGCCGAAATATTTTTGTTGTTCATTATAGTTGATAGGCATTAATTGAAGAAAATATAGATTTAGTTCTTGAACAGACCTCGCATATATATTTATTTATGTCTATTTGATCATTCTCAATAGATACTTAGATTTCCATCATTACCAACCATATATAAGTTGCTTGGATCGACTAAGCTCAATTATAAGATCATCTTCAAAAGAAAACTTGATATCTTATATATATATATATATATATATATATATATATATATATATATATATATATATATATATATATATTTTTATTATATACATAGTCTTAGCAGATTGGCTTCTTTAGTCTTTATCTTTTAGAGTATTTGGACTTCGGCACTCGTAGGATTGCCCATTGTTTCATTTTTATTTCTGTTTCTATTTCTTATTCGAACATTTTCTGCTGAGTATTTATTTTTCATTTAGTTTATTGCAATCGAGACGCGTCGAGTTGCCAATTTGTTTACTTTCCACGACAGCTGCTCAGTAAGTGAGACAGAGAGAAACAGAGAGAGAGAGAGAGAGAGAGAGAGAGAGAGAGAGAGAGAGACAGGTGGATAGAGTTGTGTATCGCTAATGATTGAAGTGGCTGCTTTACCAGCTTTTAAGCACCTGCCGGCTGTCGCCATCATTAAAAACGCATCAATCAATGAAATCAATGCACAGGAAACAGAAACAATCAAACAAATTGACGAGCCGGCAGCGCAGCGACGCCCACGCGGCTAAGGCGTTAGTCTGCAGGATAAATTAGTGACCTAATTACCACAAATCGTGAACAACAACTTCAACAAGAACCTCATCAACATCATTGCCTTAATCATAATAATCATTAAAATTAATCGCTCGCTTTATCCTAATGCGCCAAATCGATTGCCTTCAATTTGCGCCTCGCTAGATACGAAGGATTTAATAACATTTGAAGCGTTCGATATATGAAAATTGATGAGCATTGAGGAAATCTCTTCAAAAGTATTTAATACAATATCTCAATTAGGCATTGATTGTCTCAATTGGTAACAAATTGACACAAAGTGAACTGTAAGACAAAGTTTCTATTCCTATTCGTACGAGTTCTGAACTGTGTATGACCATCTTTCATTCACCAGTTCCAGACTGAACCTTCGTTACAGCTACCTCTTTTGCAAGCTATTTTGTACATATACATATACATACACATACAGACTCTCATGCACTTGTACTAAATCTTTCCATAAGCGCAAACTATCGGAAATGATTAGTGAGTACTAAAACTTTTCGTAGAATTCAATTCTGTAAGCTACTTTTTGGCTTTTCTATAACAGATGATCAAGACAATATAATTTATTTTGAATGGGAAATTGCTCTACCTAACTCTATAGGGCAACAGAAATAAGTATCTATATATATATTTATCTGTATGTACATAGAATAAAATCAAATGTTGACGAAATCAGCTGTGTTCATAAAAATAGTAGTGCGCCTTAAATGTTGGACAGCAAAACTTTGTGATAAGTATAATATTTTGAAAACAATTTGAAACGAGAATAAGGATTTAAGAACATATATTTCAACATTTATTAAACAAGTTTTTGTATTTAAAGAGATCGCTGACAGGCAGCCGCACGTGGCTATCGATCGACTCAGTTCGTCTTTATGGTGTCTGCCATGCCGGCTGCTTCTGTCTGCTACCTACATGTCCACAAGCACATAATACCCTTTAGCACATTTTCAATGAGATTGAAAAGCATTGTCGATTTTATTGTGCGCTGCCTTTTGGCATATCGTGTGGACTCCAGAGATTGAAGTGGAAAATCAGTTAACTCAATATGGTTATCCCTTTGGCTCGCTTATCAACTATTTGACGTTCCATTGCCAATTTGCAATTTATCTGCACATTTTATTCGCTTTTCCATTTCTTTTCTTCGCTTGACTCGTGTGAGTACATCTGTTTCCATATGTACAAATGGCTGAATAGCTGAATAGCTGAATATCTGAATACTTAAAGCTAGCAGCTAGCAGCCCTTGCTGCTGTTCGGCTCTTGCTCGCGTGTAAGCAATCCCTGATTAAAGTTTTCATTTGCACTCTTCAGAGGAGTGGCTCTACTTTAGATGCTTTGCTAATTCCAATTTTGAATGATGATATGTTTAGCTGTTTGTGGATACTCGTTCAGGAGTGGCTGCAACTGCCACAGTTTAAGAGCTCGAAAATTTTAGAACTAACTTAATCTTAACCTGCTTTACTGGTTTACCAACCAATTATATATATATAGATGCCTCCTGGGGGCGTGGCGATTCGGAAATTTGCCAAAAGTTAGCGAGTATTGTGCAGTCGGTGGCGCCCAATTGCAATATTCTTACTTGTTCTTTTATGCCTTGCATCTGTAGCGTCGTGTTATTGTTCTACGAGGCAAATTTTCTTTGGGCGAACTCTACTTAGTGAGTCCTTTATTTTCAGCCATTAGAGAAAGAAGAAGCATTTAACCTAGATTTAACCTAGACTTAACCTGTTCTGGTATGAACAAATTCACTTTATAACTGAGTCACGTGGCTGTGGGGCAACGTTAGACTCTGGAAATTATAGTTTTTGAGAAAAATTACACGCTTTAGCTAGTAGTTTTTCTTAGCAACTTTTGAAACGGTTTTTTAGAAGCCTGTGGCTCCACTTAAAGAAATTTATATATAACTTATCATATTAAAGTAAAATAAAGTCAAATGCTGTAAGCCTGCCCAAAACTCGTCTTCTGTCATTTCTATTTGTCTGTCAGAGTTTTCGACTCTGACTGGACGCTTTGTGGAAAACTTAGCTCTGGCTGTGGCTCTGTTTCAGTGCAAAGGATTTTCACATGTATTTTATAATATGCTCTAAGCAGCCAACGCTGACGCTTGACAAATTCCAGTTGTTGTTGTTTGGTTTTAGAATACGTAAATATGAAAGTAGCATCATGTACAGATGCAATAAAGCCGCCTGAACTGACTGACTCTATGTGGCTGTGTAATGCTTTGGCAAACCATAATTGAAAGCATTTTGATTGTTATAAAGAACGCGCACTACTCTTTGGCTGGAGCTGGAGCTAGAGCTGGAGCTTGACTGCTCCGTTGGTGCATGAAAATGTAAATTTGTTTAACAAGGGAATGCCAACAATGTGTGCATAACTGACCCGCCCAGGCGCCGCAGCAAGCGATAGGCGAGCATGCCAAGTCCGCTAGCTCAGAGCCACCGCAAACATACTGTGGACAGCCGCCGGTCGAGTGGGTCACCCTGACTGGGACATGAACATGGACATGGTTTGACCCACTTAAAACTAGCGCTCGCAATGGGCGGCTGGCGGTGGGCGGTGGGCGGTGGATGGCGCGCAGGGCTCGCAATACGGTTCGCGCTTTGCTGCATAAATCATGCGCCAAAAACGCAAAGTCCTGCCCCACAGGATGCGAGGATATGCGATGTGGGCCACACGGCGAGCCAAATGAATTTGTAAACAGGTGCAAATTAGGTCAATATTTGTAGCACGAGAGTTTGCCAACAGCTGTTCGCTGCCAAAGCAAAAGGTGCCTGTGGCCGCTGTTTTCCCTCTACTTCGCATCCCTTTTCCCCTCTTTCTCTTCCTCTGCTCTCTCTCTAATTCTAAAAGAGAGTGCGTGAGTGTGTGTCCCATACATAAACATGAGATATGAGACGACGACGACGACGACGACGACGACAACGACGACGACGACAACGACAACGACGTCACTGACCCAAAATTCAAATGTTTATGCGGGGCCAAAGTAAGACACATTCAACATATTGTTCTTGTTCCCGTTGTTGTTGTCGTTGTTGTTGGTCTTTATTTGAGAGTATTCTGCTCAAACTAAAATAGCTTTAAATATTTGCTTCCGCATACATTTTCAACTTTTTTTTCGAATTTCTTTCAGTTGGCTAAAGTTTCCCGCCCTTAAGCAGCATCTATCAAAGTAATTTTAAATGAAAGATAATCTTTGATAAACATTTTGAATTTGGAATTTACAAATCAGTCAGTTTTCTAATGGTTTAAAGCACTTCCTAGATAAGTTTATTACTCCATATGCTTCCCATGCAAGACGCCGCATTCCTAGAGTCTTGGGCAAACAATGTTTAAGCCACAGAGGAAAGATTTCAATAACAAACTTTAAGCGACTTAAATTGAATAATGTGCTCAAGGAAAGTGTATTAAACTCTTTATATATATATATTATATTTATTTATATTTGTATATGTTTGCCTCTCTTGACAAACTTGATTGAGCAATTGCTGCAAATGTATTTACTCAAAAAATTCAGTTTAAATGATGACTTAAAAATTGAGGAAAATTGTGTGTTTAAAGTTTGATCAAAATTGTAAATGACAATAAAGCGAATGTTTTTGCATAAAGGAAAGTCGATAGATAAATGGAATAAATGGAACAAAAAACAAAAACATTGACAAAATATCAAAAAAGTTGTCTAATAAATAGAATCAATTAATGGATTCTATATTTCATATTTTGAAATGAAAAAATAACATACATATTTTGTTTGCCAATATTATGGAGGAAATTTTATAATTTATACTCTGAACATTTAGCAGAATGTAGATATTTTTATTTTTCAAAATTTGTCAAATTGAATTTCTGTAAATTATTCCAATCAAGTCTCATGCCAAAACGCTTTAGTTTTACAATGTTGTGTTATGTATATATGTTTTAATGTTTGTTTGAAAGTGTGCAAATAAGAATTTTGCATAGAGTTGCGCGTCTTTCTTGGTGGGCGCCAAAGATTTAGTTTGCAACTAACATGAAATTTATTGCCAAACTTACCTCAGACATTTTGAGCTGTGCTGCGGGCAACTTTGTTCGGTTGATGGTTGTTTGTTGTTCTTGTTGTTGTTGTTGTTGCGGTTGCGGTTGATGCTGCTTAAATTAATTGTTGTAGTTGCTGTTGCTGTGGCTGTTGCTGATGCTGTTGCAACATGCTACGATGGCATCCTGGCGACACATGGCGTATGAGTAATATGCAGGATATTTGATGCGAGTTCGTTGCTGTTGCCGTTGCGCTGTCTGCATGGAAACGGCATGCAACAAGTGGCACGGCATGCTCCCAGCTGCTGTCTGCCTCATTGCCGCCACATGGCTGTAAAGCACACACAAAAAAGAAACAAAAAGTTCACATCGAGAGATTAGTGAATGCACATGGCCTGCGTCGAGACATTAATCAAACAATCAGACAGCCAAAGCTCGCTAGTGGGAATCAACGGGTAAAGGGGGACGGCGCTGGGACAGGTGGCGCAAGGGGGGAAGACCGGGTGACAGGTAGCAGCTAGCAGGTAGCCGTTAGCCACGCCAAGTTGTCGACCTTACGGCCCGTCGAGTTCAAGAATCTTTTGGGTGATAAATTTCGCACGACGTCAACGTCAGCGTGAGCGTCGACAGCGACGTCGCGTCAATAGCGGCGGCAGCCGGTCTGGTCAGTGCGGTTTACGTGTGCCGCCGCGTTTCACTTGCCCGTTCTCTTCCCTTGGCCCACAGCTATTGTTGTTTCTTTTGCTCTGAATCTATGCTTTGCTCGGGCAACTGCCCACGGCTACAGTATTTGGATCAAGTGTACCAGAGCAGCAGGTACCCTAGCTATACTAGCTATACTATCTGGATTTATATGCTATATGCTGGACTATCAATGTTATTAGATAGTAAAATACTTTAGATCCGTATGGGGTATACGAGAAACAGATTGCTTATAGCTCTCATAACATGCGGTGTATGATTAAGAGCAGAGAACTATTAAATTCAAATCAATAATTTCAAACTTTATTTGATTCTAAAATTGAAATACTTTATTACACAAATACACACACACAACACACACATGGGGAATGCCATAAAAATCGGACTATAACAAGTAAGAGTGCTCTAGTCGAGACTGCTCGACTAGGAGATCCCCAGAGCTCTGTGAAGAGCCGATATTCCAAACAACCTATTCTTATTTGACATATACAAATATATATGTATGTACATATACACAAGCAACATGCGCACACACATATGCACGCACGCACGCACGCATGCATAGGCACGCGCTCTGCTAACTGCGCAGTTGACGCAGCGACTGCGCTTGGGCTGCCGCCGTATGGACTGTATTATGGAAACTTATTTGTTGACTAAGTTTTCTTCTGGATGGACTTTCGTAATCGAATTTTTCGAGCGTGATCATGACATTCATTTGTATATATTTGGCAAAGCACAAGTACAAGTACTCTAGTACTCGAAATACGTTTTTTGCCTATTCGGGGGGGCTGGGGGCGTGGTATTCAAAATATAACAAAAATTGAAATTGTATTCATTGGGGAATACGTAAAGGTATTTTGTGTGGCTTTATGCTTCCGTATGGGAACTTCAACTGACCAACAAAACACCCAGCGTAGCTGCCTGGCCGCCTGCTCTGCCACTGAAGCCAATGGGTCTACATTGCGTTTGCATTTGTGCGTTAGCCAAATCAAAAGAAATTGCAAAGTGGGAAACCAACAGCATTCGGATTTTGTTTAACTGAATTTTATATTCTAAAAGATATTACAATAAGTATTGCTTCAAATTTATAGATGCAAGAGGCATACTAACAAAATTTAAAATCAAACAGAACTGAGGTAACTAATAAATTAATGCATTAGAAGTAGTCATAGCAGTCAATATGATAATATTTTTAATCACTTATCATATTATTAACCATCGACATCATCTAATATCATATATATGTATAACAAATCCTTGTATTTACAGTTCCAGCTGACTGACGCAAGAGCAAAGCTTTGATGCCACATTGCATGCATTGGGAGGATTTTGAATAATTGCAGTTAAAAAGCATTGCCGCTTGAATGGTTTATAGTAGACCCTTTTATCCTTGGTGATATCATACCAAGGATATAGTCCTAAAAACCTAAAGGATCAAACTCCTGATCCAACAACATGAATGTTTTTCTTTCAGCAGAGCTGTTCTCTATAAAATGATTTCCAGTCGATCTACATATGTTTGGTTATATCATGCCAAGGATATAGTCCTGAGAACCTATAGGATCACATCACTGGTCCACAAATATGAATGTTTTTTGTTTTAGCAGACCTTATAAATGAGCCCAGCCCCTTCAACCCCTTAATGATTCCTAGTTGACCCACATATCCTTGGTAATCAATACTAAGGATATAGTCCTGGAAATCTAAAGGACTAAATTGTCCACAAATATGTATGCTTTCCTTTCAGCCGACCTTTTTTACTGCTTATGGGAAATTCGCATTGAATTTCTCCAGAAAAATGATTTTACAAAATGTAGTTCCATAGCATTAAGGGGCGTTGACAATGCTTAAATCGCTAAATTTACATGTTAAATCAGATGAAATACCAGGCGCACAGAAATGATTAGTAGGGTGACTCATGCTATTTTACATTGAGTTAAAATTGCAGTTTTGTTTGACCTTGAGTTTGAATAGCAATGTTAACTTGAGTTTACATGACAATGCTAAAAGGCGCCACGGCGTTAAATTTCTAAATTTTCATGTAAATTCAGCTAAAATACCAGGCGAACAGAAATGAGTAGTAGGGTGACGCATTGAGTGTAAACATTGAGTTAAAATTCCACTTTTGTTTGACCTTGGGTCAATAAACCAATTTTAACTCATGAGGCGCTGCGGCGTTAAATCGCCAAATTTACATGTAAATTCAGGTGAAATACCAGGCGAGCAGAAATGTGTAGAAGGTTGCTGAGTATTATTTTACATTGACTTTAACCTTGGGGTCATAAACCAAGTTTAACTCAAGAGGCGCTGCGGCGGTAAATCGCCAAATTTACATGTAAATTCAGGTGAAATACCAGGCGAACAGAAATGAGTAGTAGGGTGACACATGCTATTTTACATTGAGTTAAAATTGCACTTTTGTTTGACCTTGGGTCAATAAACCAAGTTTAACTCAAGAGGCGCTGCGGCGGTAAATCGCCAAATTTACATGTAAATTCAGGTGAAATACCAGGCGAACAGAAATGAGTAGAAGGTTGCTGAGTATTATTTTACATTGACTTTAACCTTGGGGTCATAAACCAAGTTTAACTCAAGAGGCGCTGCGGCGGTAAATCGCCAAATTTACATGTGAAATTCAGGTGAAATACCAGGCGCACAGAAATGAGTAGAAGGTTGCTGAGTATTATTTTACATTGACTTTAACCTTGGGGTCATAAACCAAGTTTAACTCAAGAGGCTCTGCGGCGTTAAATATTAAAATTTACATGTAAATTCAGGTGAAATACCAGGCGCACAGAAATGAGTAGAAGGTTGCTGAGTATTATTTTACATTGAGTTAATCTTGCAGTTTTGTTTAACCTTGGGTTAACATGATAATGTTAAGTCAACAGGCCCTGCCTTTATGTTAGCTACTGTGACATTATATTGAGTCAACTTACGTTAATATTCATGACTGTAGGTTCACTAGGACTATATCTATGGTATAATATAACCAAGGATATAACGGTCAACTAGGAACCAACGAAGAGAGAAGAGGAGGAGAGGGGGGGGCATATTGATGTTACCTTACTGTAACAGTATATTGAGTCAACTTACGTTGATATTCATGACTGTAGGTTTACTAGGACTATATCTATGGTATAGTATAACCAAGGATATAACGGTCAACTAGGAACCAACGGGGTGAGAAGGGGAGGAGGGGGGGGGGGCAGCTGTTAAGAGGCGTACATACATATCTTGTTACCAAACTCAAGCGCATATTGCAAGAATTCGGTTCTGTAGGTTTACTAGGACTACATAATAGGCAAAATATAGCCAATTATGTGAAGGTCAACTAGAAACCATTCAATATTACGACAGGACATGCCAAACATTTGGCGGGCGCAAATTAAATCTGCCATAGGTCAGTCGATTGCACTCATGACTTTTTGAAACAAGCTGGCTGCTAAAAACTTTTTCTTCAGAACAGCTCACCAAAATTCAACTGTCAATATCTCGCCCAATTAATTGTGTAAGCCACAAAATTGCTCCTCTTTAATAAACAATTTACTTTAAGAAATTATGATGTTTTATCTTTGAAGAAAAAGTCAAAGATTGGAGCATACTTGGAAAGAAATTCTGGGCACAAATAAAATCTGCCATAACTAAGTCGATTGCATTAAAGAAAATTGCATTGATTTTTGATCAAGCAATCTTGGAAAAAACTTGCATGTAAATCGATGCCATGAATCATTATGAATACGCATACATACGCAGACGCACATATGAATGAATGAAAGTAAGTCCAAAATTTTCCGACTCTAGCTCCAAAGATGTACGACATATAATTTAAAAACTACATATCGATAAAGTTTTTAATCGATAACATTAAAACGGGAACGGGAACCTTACAAAAAAGATCAAGTCTCTAGCTGTTCTAGGTTCTGAGATCAACAGACAGACAGACGGAAATGGCTAAATCGACTTAGCTCGTCACAATGATCAAGAATATATATACTTTATGGGGTCTGCCACGCCTCCTTCTGCCTGTTGCATACACAACAGTTGAATCTCATTTGGGAAACTATATAGTTTTCCCGATTTGCCACGCCCCCATGAGGCAAATTTACATAATTTTTGTTAAATCAATCACTCAATTCTCTAATTTTGAAGCTCTTAGCTTTCAAACTTTAGAAGATATGAAGCTTTGCTGTTTGCCACGCCCCCTATGAACATTCCAAATGAGTATACGTTCCAAATTTCAAGTCTCTAGCTTCAATAGCGGCAAAGTGGTTTGCGTTTACACGGACGGACAGACGAACGAACCAATATACTCACTTCACTCCGTGAATGAGTATAAAAATCTCAATGGCCACATAAATGCATGTTCAAAAGACAATTTGAATAACGGATCTGAGTGGCTATAATATCGCGTACTTAGGAATTGCGCTCAATTTGTAAAGTTTCATTTTAAATGACAAAATTATTTTCTCGGTTTTTTTTTTTTTTGTCTTTTTGCAAACTGCAAATTCCGCTGAGAAATGATGTAGTAAACAATGCGTGCCATAAATAGGGGAGCGGTTGAGTGTGCGTACGTGTGTGTGCGTGTGTGTGCGTGGCGTGGGGGAGGGGCGACTATAACAGTGTAACATAATCAGCATAATAAGCATAGCAATGATAATCAGGGGCTATAATGTACATTAATAACATCATTGCCGTTGCGCTTCCGCCCGAAGTGAGACGCACAGCCACAGACCACAAGCGCGCGCGCACACACACACTCACACACACAAGCTGCTAGACACAGAGAGAGAGAGAGAGAGAGAGAGAAAGAAGGGGAGAGAGAGCGAGAAGGTAGACAGAGTAAAATTGAGGAATAGTTGTGCTTGGCAGCGAGCAGAGATTGCGGTTGGGCCAGCATCAAATATATTGAAATAGCAAACATCAAAATCGGGTTGATTATCAGCTCTGGTGACGATAATAATGATTATGATAATGATAATAAGCAATTGTTACTACGCATTTGCCACCATTCTTGACGCTGTTGCTCAAATATGAACATCAATTGCATTCCACCAAACCGCAACAGCGGCAACTAACCGCAACCAATTATGCTTATTATAATTGTAAGCTTCACATTCTTGCTGTCGTGGTCCTTGGTCCAGACTCTAATGAGCTGCCAGCGTTTAAGTCATTTGCAGTGAACTGCATGTGCATAAACATGCCAGGCAATCCGTTAGCTCGCACATCTGATACGATATTCATTGTTGCGCGTGTGCATCGGAAATGCATCCCAAGGTAAGAAATGCTGGTAGAGCTTGAGTAAATGCATAAATCTGGCTGTCACTCAGCACATCTGATTTGATGGACTATACCTAATAGGAGATTTCGAATTTACGATAATCGTTGTGTGTTTGTCATAGACAGCTTTGGCTAGCTGCTTTGAAGCTAAGGCATGCGCGCAAAAGATCATAAACATGCTGCCAGAGCTTCAATAAAGTTATGAGCTGCATATGCATAAACATGTCAGACAATCTGTTAGCTCGTATATCTGATACGATATTCGTTGTTGTGCAGGCATCCGAAATGTATTCAAAGGGTTGGAGTGGATGCATACATCCGTGTGTCAATCAGCATCCACGCATGAGTATTTCTATACCTAATAGGAGATTTCGAATTTACGAAAATCGTATTGTGTTTGTCATGGACATAGCCAAAGCTGCATTGAAAGCCAAGAAATGTACCAAAATATCTTGAATATGCTGCCAGAAATTAAATAACGTTATGAGCTGCACATGCTTTTACCAGTCTGGTGGGGTCTACCCAATGGAGACTTTAAATTTACGATAATCAATTATCGAAAATGTAGTTATGGATAAAGAATGTACTAAAAAGATCTCTTAGAGCTTAATAAAAAGCTAAACATGCATGAATCCATCTGTTCACTCAGCTGATCTAGGAGACTTCACCTGACTAGAGACTTCAGATTTACGATATTCGTTTTTTTTTTCATCTTATACAAAATGCAGAAAACTTAATATTGAAAATGAAGTTTAAATAAGGAATGAAGTAAGAAGATCTCTCATATGTTTCGAAAAATAAATAATGAACCCACCAGGCCAAAACTTCAGACTTACGATATCCGCTTTTTTCCCACATGCAAAGTGTAGACTCAGAGAAAAGCAATTATTAAAATGTAATTATAAGTAAGGAATGCAATAAAAATGTATCGCATATACTGCCAAAGTTAAACTTGCATTTACACGCCTGGGCATACCTAATAAGACACTTCAAATTTACGATATACGTTTTTGTTTCCATATACAAAATACAAGTCGCAAAACGCAGCAAATAGTGACAGCGCAGTCAATGCTAAGGGACGTGTTAAAACGATTAAAAACAAATTGTTTATTATTTTTATTTATTTTTTTTAATTTCCCAGATTGAAGCTAATTTTGTTTGTCATCTGTGGAGTCGGAGAATGTCAAGATTGTGTGTTGAAATGAAACCTTAAAGTCTACGAGACACACACACACACACACACGCACACATACGTACAACTATCGTTGGTGGTGGGCTAATGACGATTTGAACCAACTGTTTAGCATTCCAGAGTCGGCTGTGTCTCGCTTTCATCTCGCCGCTACCAGATGGGGACGGTGCCAGCTCGTGCTCTGGTAATGAGCGTTTTTGTGTTAATCGTCTTAATCAAGTTGATGGTTCGGCTCGATTCAGTGGATGCTCGACTGTTAGTTAGATTTGGCCACTGGGCTGAAAACTTGCTTTAACCTGTCCGCTAGCTCACCAGCTGCTGCAGTTGTTGGCGGAATTAATTTGTTTGCCGAATTCGTGGGCAAGCGAGGTGCATTATGAGAATGCATTATGCATGGGCGCATGTGGCGAATGCGTGATATTTGCAATTTACGCTATGTCAATAGCCAACGATTATTCGGAATTATTGGGGGGTAAACGCAGTTTCCCCAGCTCGAACTCGTAATCAGCATATATTCGAGCACTGCTGCGATTGTTCCCAGGAATTCTGAATTTTCAACTTTCAGTTTTCAGCTTTCAGCTGTGCAATGATTTCGAATCGAAGCATTCTGACCATAGCTCTTCGTGCTGCTTGAAATTTGAATGTCGCCACATGCCAAAGAATTTATGTCGATGTCACTTAACGCTAAAAGCGACGAAATCTGACCGAGCGACAAGCCAACAACATCAACGGAGCACGGAGAGAAACAAGCAGCAACAAGTCCGCAGACAAATGCCAAACAAAATTCACATTCCCAACACAATTTTTAGCTGCAATTTTTCAATTTATTTTGTTTCTTCTTCGATTTTTAGCTGGCAACAAACTGAATGCAATTCCAGAAGTCTAGAGTCATAAAACTAACTTACACAGCTGTCGAACAGCTCAAAATCAATAAATATGCTAATCTGAAAAGAATAAAATCGAAGCGCAAACTAATGAGAACGTCTAGCAGCAGCATGGCGACGTTTGTATACCCTTACTATTTATAGAAGTTGTTGATTTGGTCGATTGTCACTATCTGAACTATTATATAATGCAGTAGATCAATCAAATTGTGTTATATTATCCCCATAACTAAGTAGATGTTGAGGACAATTAGTAAAAAAGTGATGGCGCTGTCTAATGCTACGATCCATTATGTATTCATGTATTACTATGTCAGACCAATATCTTTCAAAGAAATCCTTGATGGTCCATTATTATGACAGCTATGATATAGATATGGATATAGGTATAGATAGATATATTTATAGTGATTTCTATCAAAACTTATTTCATATGTGTACAAACATATTCTGAACTTATACAGCCAGACCTACAGACGTGCCTAGCTACATAAGCTCTCCATTTAATATCTATTTGATAGCACTTCTAAAGATTTTTTCTGGCTGAGCATAGTGAAATTAACTGATACACATTATATTATAATTTATGTTACTTTGTATCTAGTCACTTAAATTGTAATATAATATATGCTATAACTAGTTACAAAGTTACTTAAACTGTATTATAATATATCCCACTACTCTCTGACTTGCATTTACAATCCATAAATATTCCGTTATTCAAATACATCTAAATGTTTGTTGGCGCTATTTCTTACTGCGATTATCGAGATAGTTTTCAATACAAATGAAAATATCATACATCTTATTTATCATATACTTAACTCAGAGCCCACTTCATAGGCGAACAGCAATCGCCTCTCTACTAAATGCATCCAATCAAGTGACGCAGCTTAGGCTTAGGGGGTAATTGGGTTACTTTCCAGTCGAGCATTCTCGCAAATAAAAGCTCTTATTAATTTTCATTTTGATAAGTTTAATTTGGTTATTAAAGTAATTCGTGTAATTGCCTGTTGCGATACAGAGACTCTGACAATTATGAGAATATCTTGGCAGAAGTCATAGAATTTTTCATTGCATTCAGGTGAGTCGCAAATTGCGAAGGCAAAAGTGTGACAGGCAACGGAATCTGCTGTAGGTGTTCGCTGCCAACGCTTGCAAATTCCAATCGCAGCGACTGGCAACGGTTGCATAGCATTAACAGCGAGCACTTCCTTCCTGTCGATGTCACTTTTTTTTTTGCATTGTCATTGCAGACACAGACGAAGCGCCGTCTGTCTGCGAGTCTCAGTTTAATGCATGCGCTATACATATATATGTATATATATATCTATATACTATATATATATATATATACAGCTACAGATATAGTTGTATATATGCAGTCCCATTTACCATTGCCGTATTTTTTATCTCGCCGCTGACGTCACAAAACAGCAATATTATCATTATTATTTATTGCAACTTGTTCGAGCCCAGCCAGAGGTTTAAGAAAACGAAACAAAAAAAAAAAATGTTTTACTTCCTGTATAAAATGTGCATTGTTTTTGTTGTTAGTTGCTGCTGCTGCTGATGCTGCTGCTGCTGGTGCAAGGCAGCTGCGCTCCCAAGATCTCAGACTCTAAAAGCAGCATCTCGAATTACACAGAGCACTTGAAGAGCTTCGTCTGCTGCGACTACTGCTGCTGCTGCTACTGCTGCTGCTGCTGCTGCTGCTGTTGCAATAGCCAATGTCAAGCGTAGCTGCTGCTGTTGCTGTTGCTCCCCACGCGGCAGTCGACGTCGACGTCATTGTCTGCGCTGCGTCTACGCCGCAATTAATTTGTATCAGTTGCGCGCTTGTCACGCCTACAGAGCGCACTCAATACTCAATGCTTCGACTCTGACACTCTTTATATATGTATACCCTGTACGCAATGAAAGCGGCAAAGGATGGACAGTTAAGACTTTGTCTACAATGCACAAAAGCTGAGTTATTCTAACCGATAACATACAGCTGTGTTCATAAAAATAGTAGTGCAGCTGAAACAGCAAAATTTTACAACATTTCGCATTTAAGCTTTAAGTCACTAAACCAACTTTTTATATAAATTAGTACTACTTTTTTGTAATAGCCAGAGTTATTTAAAAAAATGCATTTTCCGTGCTATAGAGCCACGTTATGATTAGAGTTCGGCTCACAATATCGAACTTGTCTCTGTGTTCAATGGCAGCTCAGCTCTGTGTTCACAGTACCTCCTAGTCAGTCACTCCCGCTTAAAGCTGACACACTTGTTTTTCCTATTTTATTTTAACGCTCTTGTCACACTTTTCAAACAGCAAAAGCAACAGTAGCAGCAGCAACAACAGCAGCAGTAGCCGTAGTACTCGAACCCATATTGTTTGTACAATATTTATAGGGATTATGTCATATGACAGAATGCATTTGTTGGGTGTTTCACATGGCGTCTTGCGACGTGTATCGCTGCCCACTGGAATGTCAATGAATATCGGGAAATGCAGCGACAGAAGCGTCCCCTTGAATACACTGTGAAAGCCTAAGACTAACATAGTTTCAATTGGATTATCGACACAATCTCGGACGGCTAAAGCGATGAAGCATTGCAGAGGCAGGTGTGAGCCGCGACCTTGACCTAATTGTTTTTGAGAATGAATGCCAAAAAAAATAAATAGCTTAGTTATTTGATTATAGATTTTGATGCCTCTTATCTTAGCTCACGCCAATCTTTATCACATGCACATCGCTAAGAAGGCTCAGAGTGTTGAAATTTCAAATAGAAATTTCAATTTTCTACTCTTAATATGCCCTGAATCTATTGCAGATAGGAAGGTGTGTGTGTATGTGCCTATTTCTATGATTTGCTAGGCATGTATAAAAGAAGCGTAGAGTGCTTGAAATAGCAGCTATAAGCAAGATTTCATGTATCTGCCAGTCGGGCACTCACGCGAAGAGCACTCTTACTTGTTATAATATTGAAGTCTTGTTAATATATTATAATAATTGCTAATAAATTGTCTATACCTTAGCTGTGCATTGTGTTTTTATAATTCGGATAGAAGTTTCTAATTTGGCTTCATGATTTAGATTTTTACATCAACTTCAATGTTTTAAGTCCGAAAACATTTGGTCACTAATTTTATATATTTTATTATTAACAAATTCAACGAATTTTCTATCAGAAGTAAAATTGCGCTAGAAAAAGTGCAATGCAGAACTGACTCTAATTTGGACACTGCGGAAGGCTTTAGAGATTAACTGTTAGATTTGGATTTCTCATTGCCTAATCCTGCCTATTTATATATCTCTATATATTTATGCATTTATATCTCCAACGCATTCCCCGGAATCTCTTTAGTTAATTGCTTTCGATTGCTGTTGTTGCCAGATATTTTACAATATCCCTTGCGGTTTGTTGGATGATTATGCATAAATTTGTTATTAATATTTAATGTGTGCGGCATTAGTCGGGGTCATTATTGTGGCACAATGACAGAAACAGAAAGAGAAACAGAAACCCAAATGCACACACAAAAATAGCTACAGCTATGCAGGCAGACATGCTGTGCGCGCGTGTGTGTGTGTGTGTCCACATTGAATTGTCAACTTTGCCACTGAACTGATTTTATTAGTATTATCGCATTGCAAACAGCCAAAGCTAGCAGCAGCAGCAGCTACAGCAATAACAATACAATATAATTCATAAATATTTCAAATAATTTTCAGTTGACGACGACGCAAGCGCAGCATCAATTTCTTTCATTGTCTTTCACTTGACAATTGACTGAGTGTGTGTGTGTGTGTGTGTGTGTGTGTGCCTGTGTGTGTGTGTGTGTGTGTTTGTGTGTGCTTTTGCACATGTGCTAATCACAAGCTAAGCTAGGCAAAGCCAAGTAAACAGACTAAGAACAAAAGTCAACGCTGCTGCTGTTGCTGCTGCTGCTGCTGTTGCTGCCACAGACAATAAGACGACAGCAATCGCTTTAATCTAAGCGTTAATTAGACGCTGCTTTGGCCAAGTACAAGCACAGCAGCAACAGCAGCAGCAGCAGCAACTTCACCTTCAGCTCCAGCTCCAGCTCATAATTATGCTTAATGCTTGGGCTTTAGCTGGAGACCGACTACGGAATTAGCTAAAACAATAAAAAATTGCATTAAAAGAGCCTCGACCACAACTAATCCATGCAAAACAATGGCACAGCCCACAACAACAACAACAGCAACAACAATAGACAATTGCAGCTGCCTCCGTGTTTAATTGAACTGAATTAATTATGTATAGAATTATGAAATACACAATGACTAAAGCAAACATTCTCAATACTCAATGAATAGCTTAACAAACAAAAAAAAAAAACAAGTAAGGATGCGCTTGTAGAGAGTGTTCGACTAGCAGATACCCTGAGCTCAGCGCAGAGCTGTCCTATTTCGATAACAAACGCCATTTCCCTATTGATAATGGGTTGAATTATCCAAAAAGTACAGATTAGTATATAATCCAGATATTAAGTCTCCAGACGGATATTCCTTTTACGCCAAATAACTGCACCATTACGATTGATATGGATTAAAGCTATAAGCTAACCTTAACAGAACTTTATTTAATTTCACTAATCCAAAGATAAGAACACGCCGCTAAAGCGTGCCTTAGACATGCTGACTCAGAGCTAGAACTCTACATATATTTATTTATATATCTATATATCACAGAATGATTCAATACATTGGACATGATTCAGTGAAATGGGAACAGCGGAAAGCAAAAGTGAAGATAGAAATATTCCAAGGTACAGACAGTTCTTTAGTTTACCATTATGAATAGGGAGTGAGAGAGCGAGAGAGAGAGAGAGAGAGAGAGAGAGAGATGGAGAAGTCAAATAAAATCAAATCGAAATGGCACACAGATGTTTCAGTTAATAGCATAAACAATTGTCAGGTATTTTGATGAGTTCCATGTAATTCATCGAATAAATGTTTTTTTTTTTTAATAATATCTTCATTGTTTATTACCCTAAAAGCATAGCCAATAGTTTTTTTTATGGGCTCTATGATCATGCCAGATGCTTCGCCTACCAATTATGAGCATCTGCACAGCGGAAAACAGTTTCAGCACCTGCGATAAAGAACAGCAGGAAACTAAGCGAATAAATATATATGTATATATATATATATACACTCGTCTAGTTTATATATTCATTATGATAAGTGCAGCGATAAAAAGTGTTAATCATGATCATTTGATTAGAAAAGCATGTGAATAGCTTTATAGTTGGGACTGCTTAATAAGGCTCGGCGCCTAACTATTTCCTGTGTTCATATATATGTGCGTTTGTGCATCGTCTACCCACACTTCTAACTGATATAACTTTATCGCAATCATATGGATTTTCTGCTAGAAGTGAAACTGTATAACAATTTTGCTGACTTAAGCTTTTAAAATTAGCTGAGATACGAACAAATACTGAAAGTTTTATCGATTTAATGAAAAAGTTTAAGATTAGTTGAAGAAGTCTTGATCGAAGCTTTAAGACTTTACCTCCGAAAGGAATCACTAAGATGTTGCGGTCTGACCAGACCTAGAATATATGTGTACTTTAGAGAATCAGCTTGGCTGAAAGCTTTGTCAAGACTGTTCTACAAGAAGGGACCAGAAACACCTTGACCTTGACCGGCGCCCGCTTCTGTTTTGTTACTTTCGGCCATTCGAACTTGGTTTGCCTGAAGGCATTGCCGCGGCGCCTTTGCGTTTGCCGCTGCCTTTGCCCTTGCCGTTGCCGTCGCCTTTGGTGTTTGCTGTTTATGTTGTATCGTTGAATGAAAATTGAAAAATTCATTTTTAAACATTTGTTTACATCGCACCAGGTAACGCACACAGTGTAGCGGGCGGCAGCGGCAGCGGCAGCGACGGCCGCGGCGACGGCACGCGTGCTCATGAACTTTAAGCACAAAGTCGAAAAGTTGAAAGATAAATAAGCGTTAACGTGTAAATAGACAACAACAGCAACACGAAGAACAACAACAAGAACAACAACAACCGAAGCAACACCAGCAGACGCAAAAAGGCCAAAAATAAACACAAACAATGGCAAATGCAATTAGCAACAGTCTGAAACTGGAGGAACATTCAAACACCCTTACCGAAAACACAACAATTTCGACTAGAAATAAACACAGGCCAACACAACTGTGATTCAATCGAGTCAATTAATTTAATGCGATGCTCTTCTGGAGAATTGAAACTTGATTGGCGCCATCGCAGTTGGCTTTTGGAGAGATGTTTCTGAACTAAAATTGAACTGAATTGAAATGAAGAATAGTTACGATATTGGTAAATATTGCGACTAGACTCCAAGAAGACTTTTCAAATTTCCAGAAAATCTATCTCCAATCGTCTGTTTAATTGATTAGTATTTGCTGAAGTACTCTTCTCTCTCTCTCTGTCTCTCTGTGGCTTTCTCTCTCCTTATCTCTCTCAAAAGGCATTTTAAAAGTATATTCTGAGTTTTGGTTACTAATCCTGTTGGCCAGTGAGAATGAACATTAAATGAGGTTAAAAGTTTGCATTATCAAGCGCATCATAGAGCAAGTTCCTAGTTCCAGCTAGTTCCGATTTCTTCTAGGCTATGTGGTATTTATTGTAAAGAGACAAACTTTTTATTATAAATCTTCTAGAAATCTCAAGTTTTTTTTTAGCAATATATATATAGAAAACTCGTCACTAACTGAATGTTCCCTTAATATAATTTAATTTCATTTTATTTCTTTGTGATCTGACTATATTTTTGTTGTGATTTGTGAACTTTATAGATTTTTACATAATATAACTGAATGCTGCTAGATCGCATAGCAATCTGTGATCTCAAATTGAAACAGTTGACATTTCTTTCATATTAAGTAATTTCATTTTCGATTTTTAATCAATGAACTAGTTCATTTGGCTGATCAAAAGTGAGTTGAGCAACTTAAGGAATGAAAAAGTAATTCGCCAATTTGTATTATATACAACATTTCTATATTATCAATGCATTACCCCAAACACTTGTGCAATGAGACTTAGTTCAAAGCGCCATAAATCGTTTATGACGCGACGCCATTTACAACTCTATAAAGTATGAAGTTATCTAAGTAAAAGTATTGCGCCTCTAACCCAGCTAACCTGCTTATCAATTACAAATTCGCTTTCGAACCAGTTTGATTGAAGAATGCTTAGATTGGTTCGAGTTGAATGAAAAATATCGCTAATTTCTGAACGAATCGTTTGTATGTACAGTATGCATATACACATATATGCTTGAGTTGTAGTAGCTAAACACAGCCAATATTATCTAAGATATATATATGAATATACACATTGATTCACTATATATACAGTTAGATATTCATCAAAATCAGATGCCATTAAAAGGCGTTAAAAAACAACGGCAAAGTTAGACAAATTGATTTCATGTATATATTTTTTATATGCTCGTTCATGCAGTCTATGGGGTATATTGGTTTTGCACTTGAGATTTGGTAGATTTAGTTGTAGTTTCGGATTTACTATAGACTTGAAATGTAATATATGAAAATTGAAAGTTTTAGGCAGATGTCGATGGATCTTATCTTATCATCTATGATAAGCCAATAAACTTTAAAATATTAATATTTTATTTCCTTTTTGATTTGTTTAAGCCACATGAGCGAGTATTGTGCAGTCGGCTCAGATGTTACTTGGTTTTTTGCTGTTGCCATTGCGCAATGGCCGTGACGAGAACATTGTTAGTAATTGTTGTTGCTGTTCTTGCTGCTGTTAACAAAACATTTTCATTGTTGTTTATTTATATTCAGAATGCCAATCGGTAAATGCCACAGTTTTGGAGCTAATCTGTGTAAGTCTACGTACGGCCGAGATGCTCAGATGCTGACAGCTGATGCCACAAAAAAAAAAGGAACGAAAAAGGTGCCTGCAAAATGTTGCACGCACTGTTCGCTCTGTGTGAAACAGAAGCGACATGAAACAGAAGACGCTGCGGTAACCCGATATTATCATTAATACGAAGGCAGCTGACAACGAGAGCAGCGGCCACAACGATTTGATAAAGTATCTTCGAGAGCGCTGAGAAGTGGTTGTCAAGTGGCCCCAGTGGCTGCCCAGTGGGGTGGGCGGGGAGCAGCAGCTCTCGAAATGTGCGTTTTCAGCTATTTTTAGCTAATTATAATTTATTTTCAAACAAATCTGAAATGCCCGAGAACAACTTTTGCAGTTACATGGAACAGAATACAGGTATATTTATATGTATATATGTATATATAGCAAAGATATATATAAAAATATATATATATACTTTCAATTATAGACAATCATGCGCTGACAATGTCGAAATGGCCAGTCAGCCAGCCAGCCAGGCAGGCAGGCAGCCAGGCGGCTCCTGACAGCAGGATAAACTCCCCACTCAAAGTCAAAGTCAAGTCGCACAAGTCAAATGGATGACCCACAAAGCGAAATTGTTTTTGCCAACGGCTCTTTGTGAATGATTTGTAATTGATACTTGATCTGTTGAAGCGTATAAAAGCCACTTTAGGCGTTGGCATTACGTCACCTTGGCTCAAAGTCGCAGTCGCAGTCGCAGTCGCAGTCGCAGTGACAGTCACAGAATTCAGTCAGTTTAGTTTCAGATACAATTCGAGAGGCGGTCCGGGCTTCAGCTCCGGGCAATTGGGTTAGAACAACAACAACAGCAACAACCACAGCAGCAACAAGATAAAGCAAGAAAAATACAGAAACAAATACAAAAAAAAAAAAAATCACAACAAAAACCATATGTGCCCAGAGCTACTATAAAATCTAAGTTAATATCACCAATTTTGTATGCTCTGCCTGAATATACACATGTATATATGCATATATATAGCTCTGTTCACAAAAATAGTAGTGCGACTGAAATGTTTGTGATAATATTTTGAAAATAAAAAATAATAATCAATTTGTATATGTTAATTTTCATACTCGTTTCAAATTGTCTTCAAAATATGTTTACGTATTTTGTAATAAAACTTCTCTGTCCAACCTTTCAGTTGCACTACTATTTTTATGAACACAGCTGTAAATATTGAGTGGAAAAGCGCCTTTCACCCTATTGGAGTGCAATTCGTACATATGTATTTAACAGCTTTTATAGAGTTCAATGATCTTTTTTCTATATAAATTTGATATTTGCTTTATTGGATTTCAATTATTCATGTTCGGAACATAAATGTCGCGTTACATGACTTAGTTTTGGACCAACGTATTGTCGCTTTTCCTGAGAATCTCATATGATCACCGAATGTGTGCATGTAATGAGCAAAAAACTTTAATGATCTCAGCTGCATCAGAAGTCTAGAGCTTAAAGATGCATCACATGAATTTTCATTTGTTTTGACTCGCTTAGGTTCTGTACAACTGCTTGTTGAATAACTCTCTTAAGTTAAGGCTTGTTGTGAAGGAACTAACTATGGAAGATCTCAGTTCTACAGAACACAGCGTTTGTCCAATAGTTAACTCATGGCTTTTGACATAGTCAATGGACTTTGCATTTTATTAGAGTATACTAAAAAAAAAAAAACTAAATCGCAAACTGAATCATACCAAAAAGCGACATCCAACGATCTGAGCAACTGGACAACTCGATGCTGATCGAGAACGAGCAGCAGCAGCAGCAACAGCAACAGCAACAGCGACAACAACAACAATAAACCAGCTTGACTTTGCCTCAAGTTCGTTGAGGAACAGCTGTTTTTGCAGCAGCGCCTCGCAGTCGCAGTCGCAGTCGCTGTCGACGTTGACGTTGCTACTGCTGCTGCTGTGACTGCGACTGCTGTTGGTGTCGCTTCACGCTTCGGAAATTTTCGAGAGATTTTCAGCGTCAAGCTCGGAATCTGAAACTGGTCTTAAACGCGTGCGTCTCTCAGTCTTAGAGTGTGTGCGCGCGCGTGTGTGTGTGTGTGTGTGTGTGCGTGTGTGTGTGTGTATAATGCGTATATAAATCATAAATTTTTATACGAGTAATTTAAAAGTTCAGCGGCAGCTACAACAACATTAAATCGAAACGTAATATACATTTGGCAAATTAATTCTGCTGTTGACTTTAACTAATAAGCTGTTGCTTCAAAATCGTGCCCAACATGTGAACTTATAAATAATAAAAAGTCAGCCAGAAGTCAGAGTTGTCAACTGCGATTTGCACTTGTGGGACGAACTTCAGCTGACAAGGACTCAGCTCAGCATAAGCAGCGCACGAAAACTCACAAAAATTTAGGAAAAACCAAAAAGAAAGAAGAAGAAAAAACAATAATAGAATGCTGCTCGGGAAATCCCATGCGATATGTTGCCATCTCTTCATCCTCTCTCTCTCTCTCTCTCTCTCTCTCTCTCTCTCTCTCTCTTTCTATCTGTCTTATGTTATGTTCTCACTTGCATTGCTGCTGCATTAATATTGTCACATTAAATGGCCGACATGCTGGCCTTAGCCTGAGGGTATTTCCCCAACGGCTGCGGCCCTTCACTCGAGCACGGGGAACTCCCACACACAATTAGCAGCGGCAACAACAAGCTATAAAAATAAGCTAAAACGGAAAGGAAAAAAAAACACACACACACACACACACATCTCCCCTGAACAGGTCAATGCGCTTTTATCAAATCATTTCAAATTGATAATTTAGCTCTCATTCAACTATATCGTTCAGATATCCAACAACTATATAAGGGAAATGAAAAGCTGTTAACTCTATTTAACTTAACATATCTATGTGACGCATAGTAAACACTTAACAGCGAATGCGCTGTTAAGTTAAGTTTATTGTTGCTTATCAACTTCCTGTCTTAGGAGTCGATACAGCAACATTGAGTTATTTATTTATTTTTTATAAATAAATAGATAATACTCTAAACAACATTTCTAAAAGATTCTAATGCTCAAGCTATATACAAGTATATATATTATTATTTATAGTTTAGATTTTGGTTCGGTACGGCTTTTTTGGTTTGGTTTGCGTTCGATCTGTGATATTTTTACTACATAATAATTTAAAATTGATTCTATAAAATCGTTTACATTAAAAAAAGCCACATTCATCGATATTTATCGTCATTTTTACACTTTCTATACAATTTATGGGTCTATCTTTGGCGCAAAACATATAAATTATATTGAAAACAATTTATAGATTTTCCTTTTCAGATAGACCTATAAATTATATGAAGGAAAAGCTATAAACTTTTCTACTTTGTCAACGAGTATAAAAATAGCTGACAAAGTGCTTAAAACAAAAAGAGAAAAAAAAAACACACACACAAAAACAATAGAAATATTCATAGTTAATTGGAAACTTGAGCCGAGAAGTGTTGGAGAATAGAATTTGAACACTTTCTATTGTAGTGCTGGCACTACAACTGTTGTCGTACGACTTCCAGATAGAGAAGATCCACTCATATTTGCAACGCTGCAATGCTCCTGCCCTCATAAATAGTTGAAGCGACATTGTTTGATATTGAGATATGCTTACGTAAGTTAACAGCTGTGTGCTCCACCATAAAGTGGATCCCAAGTGATGACCGCCGCATCGGAACACGGCCCAGAAGTCCACCCACCTCGTACGCCTCAACGCTCGGCTTGTCAAACGTCAAGCGTAGTCGTGGTATTGAAATTCTATACGATATTGCACATAACTGCAAATGCACTCACAAACCCACTGCAAACCTACGTCAGCTGCTACACTGAGAGAAAAAGTAAATAAAAGCAGGAATGAAAACCTACGTGAATTATCTAATAATTTATATACAGGTGTGTGTGTGTGTGTGTATGTGTAGACTCCAACGACGTCATAAAACCCGAAAGCTACAGCTTTTCTGTAGAAATGATTACAAAAAACTCACAAGTGCATGCGAATCGTATTGCAATGCCCCGAAATGGATAAGAGCGCCGGGATTAACCGACTAGAATATACATTGAGCTTTGCTCTTGATGACTTCGAGTCAGATCAGGTCAGGTTTACTCATAGTGATTTACTCGTTATATGTGTGCAACAGCTTTAGTTAAATAGATCTATACAATTTGAGAGATATTGGTTCAAATACCTAACAAAGATATCCATTTTTATCGAATTGGCATTTTGATGCTGAAAAACTCTACATACAGCTGTGTTCATAAAAATAGTAGTGCGCTTGAAATATGTATTTACATATTGTATATGCATATATAAATAATATGTTAATCTGAATTATCGTTTCAAATTGTTTTCAAAATGTTGTGTTTATCACAAAATGTTGCTGTCCAACATTTCAGATGCACTACTATTTTTATGAACACAGCTGTATATGCATATACATATATAATATATAGTGCGAAGACATTGAATAGGTAAGCCCAAACAAACTTGGTCTTTTGGCCAAAAAGTGTTCCATACCTTAACTAGAGTTTGCATAGAATAAGCTGTCCCTATTATTTATTGTAAAACTATAAAAATTTGGAACATAGGTACATTAAAAAATAGTAGTAGTCCGATATTAAATATGTCAAACAAGATTCATGGAACGCATTGCAGTGCGCAGCAAATTTGGTTAAAGCCGCAATCTGATTTGATTTTTAGGGCTTTGCATTGTGAGTAGTTGTAATGGCGAATTACAGCTATTTGATGCATATTTTAATGTTTAGCATATGGAGAAAAGACGTTAAGGATATTACGAATGTGCGTACAACGCTGCAAGCGGCAAGACAGACGCAACGTCGCATCTGCCACACACAATTTCGATATTGGTATCGATGCTGTTGCCAACTTGCTGCAGGCGGTAAATTGGCTTGTGGCTTGTTGGTTTTCAGCTCTGCTGCTGTGCTGCTGTGCTGCTGTGCTGCTATGCTGGTCTGTTGGCCTGTTCGGCTAGTTTTCATGTTTTAATGGTCAACTGTCTATAGCGCCACTAAAAAACTGGGGCGGCAAACGCATGGCCGGGCATTGTTAACGACTTTGCAACGCACGAGGCGACCATAAAATGCATTTAATGCATTTGGCCAAAAGCAAATGTTTATGGCTAAGTGTCTGCACAGAGCACTTGTGGGAGGCTGATTGCCCAAGGTGCCAGCTTACACAGTGCCAAGAGAAAGAGCCAAGAAGTGATCACAAATGAGACACTTCAACATTTCAAAGTTTTCAAATGTGGAAGAAAGACACCAAAGGAGCAGCAACTGACGAGCGAAGAATGTAGACTAGAGTGGAGAGTGTGGAGTTGAAAGTACCACAGTTGCCACATAATTCAAAATGAGAAAATGTACCATAAAGTGACAGATCAGATTTTAGGTACAAAAACTACATATAAAACTACAGATGTGGTCATAAAAATAGTAGTGCGGCAGAAATGTTTGTAATAATTCAAAATATTTTTAAAGCAATTCGAAAAGAATATTAAAATTAACATATATATTTATTTATACATGTTTAAATATTCACTACTTTTTTTATGACCACATGTATATATTTTAATATGATATTTAAGTCTAAGTCAAATTAGTAAAATTCACAAAAATTATAATAATAAAATACAAATAATATATTTTTAAATTATACATGTACATGTGTTTTAATAAATATTTTATTATGTGTATAATTTATATAAATATATTTATACTCAACCCAAATTCATAGTTTTTCTAGAAGAAATGAGTTTCGAAAAGAATATCTGCATAAAAGTTAGTTATTTTATTTGACTAGGGAATAGGTACATTTTTAACGAATTTGGTACATTTGTTTGTCCTCTTTGGTACAAAACATTTCGCTCAAGTGGCAACAGTGGCTGAGGAGAGCTGAGAGCACGCAGCAGCAGCAAGCGATCGTCGCTTCGGCTGGCAGTTTATGTTTTCTGCTGCCGTCGATGCTGTTGCTGCTGCAGTCGGCGTCGGGAAGTGTAGAATGCAACAAAACAAAAACACAAGGCACGAATGCAAAATGAGCAACATTTGTGTTGCTCTTGTTGTTGTTTGCTTGTCTTTTGCTCCGCTTAACTGTGAAGAACAGCAAACACGAATACAAACACAAACATAAACACAGAAACAAAAGCAAAAAGGTAAACATATCAACTCACCAATAACATACACACAGACACAGAAAAAAAAAAAACAAAAACAAAGCGTGTCGCAGGTAAACTAATTAAGAGGTAAACACACAACACAACACAACAAACACAATAAAAAAAATTGAACAAACAACACGAACAATTGCAATTATTATTACAATATTTGTTTATTACTATTATAATGCATAAGCTAAAATATATAAATAGATTAATTACTTTGAAAACCACGTTTTGGATGTTTCTGGCTGGGACTCCAAACTTTCAACGGTGAAGTCGCGGTCGCGGTCGTTGTCGCCGTCGCCGTCGCCGTCGCCGTCGCGGTCGCTGTCACTGTCGCTGTTGACGCAGTTGCAGCGACGCTGACAAGAATGCAGCTAAAATACAAAAACACACACACACTTCTCTTGTTATTGTTGTTGTTTTTGTTGTAGTGAGAGAAGTCGGCGAATTGTTATTGTTGTTGCCGTTCTTATCGCACGTCCCTCAGCAGCCACGTTCAGTTTATAGTTTTGATTGTTGTTGTCGACGTTTGTCTAGTTTGTATTTGACTAAATATTATTATTTATTTTAGTTGCATTTAGTATTTTTTAATTTATTTTGTTTTATTTTTTTTTTTTTTTGAGTTCAATTGCATTTAAAGAAAACAACGGGCAAACATTGTTTGTAAACACATTCACTTGGCCATCAGCAACAAATGACAACACGAACAGAAACTGAAACACGCGCGCATTTTGCGGCACTGATGCAAAATGATGCGCGCGCGAGCGTCACACGTCCGCCTCATTCGGCTTCGTTTTTGTTTCTGAATTATCGATGGCATGCATTTGCTTCAAATGGCGCGTTGTTATCGATAACATTTCAGGCAGTTTAACAGCTGAAAATACGAACTCTTCACAATGCTGTACATTGGCAGTGCCATTTGGAGCTTAACAGAGTACAATTTGATGTTAGCAACATAGGTTCAGTAAACGTGCTGTTAGGCTTTATGGTATTTGAACCTTTTTTATTTGCTTCTTGCATTCTGCAATATGTTTAAATTTATAGCTTAATCAATTGAGCATTACATTTATAAATTATATATTTTTGTTCGAATTTTTGTAATTTTTAAAACATATATATACATATATATGTATGTATTTTTATTTTTATTTTTATAGCTTAATATTTTTTGGAAATTAAAAAAAATTGATTTCAGTTATCAAAAACTCACAAAAATTAAGTTCATTTTTTGCGGAGACAAAACGGATTTCGTTGCCGGACGTGACCGCTGCAGAGGATGCTGCTAATTGGAATATGATTATGATGATGGTGATAATGATGATGATGATGCTGGTTGATGATGATGGCAATCAAAAATTATAAACATAATTGCAAATAGAATTTGGTAGCCTTGATTAGTTGGGGCGAACCGCTAATTAAAATGCGCTTTTGCTAATTAACTGTTGGTTCGAAATCAAATCATATTAATTTTAATTAAAAAGGACACAAAGTTGAACTCACAGAAACTAACTTCCCAGCGAGCCGACCAGCCAGCCAGCCAGCCAGCCAGCCAAACATCCATCCAGCCATCCGGCTCTCCACCAACACGGCATTGTCGCATTGGGCAATTCATCAGCGTTTGTCAAGCCGGCAACGTTTATAAATCTTTGAAGCTGTCGAATTAAGTGCAGCCATTCATGGACACGACCCGAGTTCACTGTACCTCCTATTGCCAGCGGGATGAGTTCGAGGGCAATAATTCTTGGTGTGTACCGCTGTCAATTAGAAGTTGCTGCGAAGCCCAACTCGCAGCACAACTCGGCGTACACAGATCCTAGAACGTTTCCCTTTTGCTTGACACATCAAATTCATTTTACATCAAATTAAAAAGTTCTCTCTCAGCGGTTTTCGTGCCCCTTTGAACGAAGGCTGAAGGCATTTCAAGCTACTCTAAACTGCAAATTAAGTTATTTATTGTTTTCTCAAATCATTTTAGTTATAACAACCGAAAGCTGCTTAATGTGGGTTACTTATGTTTATGCCTTGAGATATTTAAATATTATAAATATTAACATATATATTTCCAGGAAATATTATTCTTTGTTTTTTTTTTCCTTTCTATCCTGATCTCTTTAAAATTATTATAAAATTAAATTCATAAAATTGTATTCAAGCTTAACATAGACTTTATGCTACAGCTGTGTTCATAAAAATAGTAGTGCATCTGAAATGTTGGACAACAAAACAAAAATTTGATTTTGAAAACATTTTAAAACGAGTATTAAGATTAACATATTGCTCTGAAGATATTATGTTTATCACACAATTTTGCTGTCCAACATTTCAGCAGCACTACTATTTTTATGAACATGATATATACCTGTATCGTATTTAAAAATATATGTATTTATATCTGTTGTTCCACTTTCAAGAGGCACTTTGAAGCATTTCACTATATCTCAAAGATATCTTATATATATGTTACCTAGTTTACTATGCATAGATCTAGATGAAAGCTCGAAAGTTTGTCATAGCCCTGGTTAATAGGCGTCTGCTAGTCGGCTATTTATTTCAATTTGAATAAGCTCAGGCGCTCAAAGGGTATTTATGCTATAGTTCTAACAGCCAGCAGTAGGCGTGGCAAGCAGCTTAAAGAATATATATTGTTGATCGAGTCGATCCAGTCACGTCCGTCCATCTATCTGCCTGTACATCTGTATGTTGACGCAGCTGCTACAAAAGCCAGAAACTAGAAATTCGACACGTTCGTTGCAATATCTCATTTCATTTTATTTCAAGAAAAACTTCTGATTGGATTTTTAAGCTGAAGCCCCCCTTAGACTGCGTAACAGCAAATTAGGTATCTATTTCAGTCATAATTCAGAATTTTGTTACAGAAAGTTTTTCAGAACGGCAGCGCTCTGTGCATTCAGGGTGTATTCTAGGTATGCACTCCTCAGAAGAGCACCTTTACCTAATAATACCAGCGTTTGGCTTGAGCACAGCATAGTAATTGGATGAAGCCGAGAAGCGCTCATTGCTGCTGGCAAATTCATTTGAAGAAAAGGACATTCAGTGCATACACTACAAAAAAAAGAAATGGTTCAATCTTAGAACAAGTACAATAGTTACCCAATCAAATGATCCATCAGTGAGAGGCAGTTGCACAATTGCAATTGAATCTATGTGAAGTGATGGGTGGCAAAGGCCAATGAATTTTCTCTCAGTGTGTCCGCAACACGTCACACGAAACCTTAATTACAACTGCACGTTTGACAAATCTAAGTCTGAGAATTTGCTGCACCGTTTCATCAGAATGAGAAATGTGTGATGCCAGGTGTGCAACAGGTGTTGCCTCCGATTACATTTGGCCATAAAGGGTGGTAATGCTGCGAGATAGAGAGCGGGGGGTGGGGGGGATGGCTACGCACATGTTGCACGCTCATATTGCATTGCATCGTTGATTGGGCTGACTAATTGGCGTTGCCAGGCGTCGCTGCTCCCTTTTTGCCAGCAAAATGATGCGAATCGTAACTGAAGAATGTACATGAAAATGCAGCCATAACGCCTTAAAACGTGCAACGTCCTGCAATTAGCACAAATTTCGGAGTATTCCGATTCTAATTGGATTCACCTGGCCGAGCGCTGATTAAGAGTTATTCAACACAAATTGGTGTTAATTTGATAAGCTCATTTGCTCTAAGTAATCAGAGCTAGCTTCAGCTCTGTGTGATTAAACTCTACTATATACTAATACTAATGCAATTTGAAAATAAATTTTACAAAATATTTGCTGAAAGTAGATACATTTTGAATAATTAGCTGCGATTGTTCTTGCTTGTGTCGTCAACGGCGTGCGCCGACTCGCTCGACGGCGATGTGTATGTGTTCAGTGTAAATCTCACTTAGATTTCAATTATGGGTCGGCTTGCCACACACAAAGACTTCTTGCATATCAACTGTCATCAGCGTCAAGTAAGCTTAGTCATGCTACTGCTGCTGCTTCCCAGGTGACGATGAAATGCGTCAATGGCAGCAGCAGCAGCTCAGCATGTGGCCTGGTTGCAGCTACAGAAATAGATAGAAAGATTAACGCATCGAGGGTATAATGTTGTGATGCTTGATGCCGTTACAAGGACGACAGCATGTGGTGCTCCCTCTCCCTCTCCCCCTCCCCCTCCCCCTCTCCTCTCGCTCTCTCTCTCTCTATAAATATATTTATATCTCTGTTGATTGGTTTGTCATCGTGAAAGACGCTTGTGCACTTTGAGCGCATTGAAATATTAAAGTCGTACATAAATTTAGCCATAAAGCTTCAAGCTGTTGCACCCACGCATACGCACAGTCCACTCTCGCCTTGCAGGCTGCAATTACATTTATGACTGGCGGGGCTATGCGGCGTATGCGTATTTATTATGACGCGCGCATAAAAGTATGCTATAAAATTTTGTGAAAATTTCAAACGTCACGACACGAGCATGTTCGCATTTGTTACTCAATCCGTGTGTGTGCAACATTCTGTCCGCTTTGCGAACACATTGAGCCACTCATTATGTAGAGAGGGCATAACAATTGTGAACTGAAAGGTTTATGGACGCGATGCGGAGTACATGAAAAACTGCGTTCAAATTTGAGCAACAACGAATTTGCCATTATTTTGCGTGGATTATTCCGTATCAATGAACGATGATGAATCAACATATTAAAAACTGAAAATGCCCCCAAAAGCCTCACACAACGGCCGAAATTTATATGCGATGAGGCGGCGGCGGCGGCGTCTTACGATATGCGTGAATTCCATTTCATTTCAGTTTATTCGTATGCAAATATTTCCCTTGCCCAAGCTCTGTGTGTGTGCGAGTGTGTGTGTGTGTGTGTGTGTGTGTGTGTGTGTGTGTGTGTGTGTGTGTGTATGTGTGTTGGTGTAAGTGAATGTGACGCCATTTTGTACTGCATATTTTGCATGCGTGTGTGTATGCTGAATGCTTGTCACTTCAAGCCTTAAAGTAATAAGTGAAAAGCAAATGGCACGCGTTCGGCTCAAGGTTGGTTTCTTTTTAGGCCCTTCTGACCCGATCGGCCGCACTTTAATTGCCCCACACAAATTGATAATTGAATCAAACGATAGCATTGTGACTCTTCTGGCCAACCACGCCCCGTCCAATTATGCGGGCGTTCGTGTGGCGCACGATTAACAAGAGCCATTGATAAACATGAAATGCGAGTAGTGGACGAGGCAAAGCAGCGCCAACGTCAGCGCCATTCAAAGGCGCCAAACAAAAGTTCCTTTTCTCCACCCTTACACAAGGACAAACACATGCACATTCAATACCAACGGCTACGCGTTGCTGGTCGATGGGGCTGTGGGGCTGTGGGGCAGTGGGCAGCGGCCTGTTGACTATGGACGCTCCGCTGTGCCGTGAAATGAGCGTGTGTGTGTGGCCGTGTGAAACTCGTTTGCCTGCAGCTTAACATTTAATATACAGCCTTCATATGGTGCGCGTGGTACCACAGCTCCTCCATTTCCATTTCCATATTTTCAATCTCTATCACTCAGCCGAACTCTTTGGCTGAATGAACGGTGGAGTGTGTACGACTTAAAGTTGCTCTCTATTAGGCTCTGCTGTAGGAGTAATCGAACTGCTGAACTGAATTGTCACTCTTCTACACACAGGAAAAGTTATAGCCTTGTATCGTTTGTTTGCCAATGTAGCTCAAATTTTGATACAATTATTTTATTATTTCTGCATAATTTGCCAATGTTAAATAATTTACAATAAAATGGCAAATCTTATTAAATATTTCACGTGTTAAATGTACTCAATAACTTAAACAGCAGAGGAAATATAGCTATAGAAAAGAGTAATACTCTTGTTGGGGCACCCAACAACATCGCTCCGAATCTAGCAGCTTCTCTACAGATCGAATGAAAACCAGATAATAAGTTCCACTCTGTGCTTGGCAAAGCATGCCAGCCAATCAGCTGCAATAAAGTTGTTTATATAAAAAGATATACCATATGGATAATAAGAATAGAGGAATAGGAAGTTGGCATAGGCTCGCCAATAAGTAGCTTTATCAATTAATCATTAAATACAAATTTGTTGATAGCTTAATATTGAGAGCTCGCGAAGGGAAGTTTCGTTCAATAAACTAGCCAAATTAAAGTTGATCTACAATCAGTTAGTTAGTTAATCAATCAATCAATCAGCTCAGTTCGGTTGCAGTTAAGGAAAAACTCTTTCTCTTTCCTTTTTCTATATCTTTCTGTATCTCTCTCCCCCTGCCTTCTATCTCTTTCTCTCTCGCTCTCTCCCACCACCCTCTCCCTCTCACTGTCTTGCTCTCCCTTTGCTCGACCTGTCCAACTCCATCGCCTTCTCTCCATCTTTCTCCCACCCTCATTCCCCCCTCCCCCACTCACTTTTCTATCCTACTGAATACATGTTATTCTCCTTGTTTTCCTTCAGCTAGTTGCATTCATTTGGCATCAGATGCGATATCAATTCTGAGAATGTAAAGAGCTTCGAGAACATCAAATCAAATTAATTTCACCACGCAATCAGAAAGCAGCAACAGAAATGCAGCCTTCGCCTAGCTGTTCATGTTGCGCTGGCCACATAATGCTGCTGCACAGCGCACTCACAGCAAGCTCAAGGCCAGTGCCGAGGGAGACAACTGCAGCAGGAGCAGAAACATTGTTATGGCTGCTAGAAGCCAAATATACGTAAGTGAAAACAAGACGGACATTGCACAAAACTAATATACTCTTTCGTTCCGAGAATTAGTATAAATATAACAAGAGCGCGGTAAAGCAGCTCAAGCTGGGCCACAGCAGAGGAGCGCCAAACAAGAAAATAGTTATCAAATAGAAAAGATATGTACATAGTACGAATGTCCGACATGTTGACGCAAAACGTGAACCTCAGTTGCTCGCTTTGACTTACAATTGCAATTCTCAACAAATTCCAGATTCAACGTGTTTGGGCAAGTCTAGAGCCTACTGCAAGAGGCCTCATAAATAATAGTTGGCAACAGAAGCTGCTTATCGATTGTTCCATGTGGAAACAAGTAGGACTGCTTCAGTCGGAGGTAGCCCAATATGCCATACCCTCAGCTCCTTGCCGAATCCTCACTGATATTCAAAGAGTGAAGTATCTATCATCTTTCTATACTTTATGAGAATATTCAAGTCTATGATCGACAGACTCTCAAATATATTCAATATCGAATCGATTCCAATCTATTTCACAGCAATCATTTAAAAGTTAATGATAATTTTAAGCAAAGTTTAGCAGAGAAGCTACGGACAGACGAGTGTGGCCAGAGCGACTTGGCTGTTAGACGCTAACTTCAGTCTGTCTTCTACATTTGCCTTAAAAGAAGCTTACGCTATGATTAACAGTTAAATAGAAATAATATAAATATATATCTCTAACTCTATCTCTATCTCTATCTGTATCTATCTCTATCTCTATCCCATATATATCTCTGTAGGATTCAGAACTTCATTTATTATTATGTTTTATATTAGTAATGAATACATAATGAGTGCATATAAATTAAGGATTTTACTTCTCATTTTGCAGAGTGGAAATGGCCCTCATTAATATTTACAATCGAGCAGGGCTGAGAGCAACAAAACGAGAGAAGCTGAGCTGAATGGGGTGAACCACAGACAACAAAGGGGCTGCAACCAGCAGAGTTTGGCCACAACCCGAACTGACCAGGGGCAGGCCATCGAAAGAATAACAGAAACAAAAAGCCAAAAGCCAAAAGCAAAAAGAAGAAGCACATTTAAAGAGAAGCGTTTGATGTCGTCGTTAGGAACAGGCGAGACAACACGCGTACAACTGTTTGAATGCGACGTGCGTTTCACTGAGAAATAGAGAGACATCCGGCAGGAGGCTGCGGGCTTATATAGACGTGCCTAGGGCCAACAGCAAACAGCCAACCGGTCATAAGAGCCCCAACTACATGCACAATGAGAATGTGTGCACGAGTTCGTTTGCCTGGGCCACAATTCTATCCACTGGCTGACTCGTTGCCTCGTTGCCTCACACATTGGGCGCATCGTTTTTCTTCATTGCAATGGCCGAAAAAAAAAAAGTAGAAGATAGAAGCAAACTGACCCAGAACTTAACAGCCCACTGGAGAGGTCGAGAGGTTCATATGAATCTCACGTGCCGGGCGCGTAAATTACAAAGAAAATTTGTGTAGCTGAAGCTGGGCTCGTTTGGCCACTCAGTTGATGATGATTTGTATAGCTCCCTCGCTGCCATTTAGCGAAGATCTACATCAGATGCGAACAAAGGGCTTGCAAATCTTTCTCAAAATTAGGCAGGACTGCCGGACTAATTGACTACCTGAGTGATTGACTGATTGGCTAATTGACTGACTGAGTGATTAACTGACTGCTTGACTGATTGACTAATATAACTGTTACTACGCTAAACCTATTGAATGTACGAATTTGGGATATAACCATATAACTTTGTTCAAGTGTGTGCAACAAGCAGAGGGAGCTCTTTCAAATACTTTTGTCTTTTTCGCCAACTTCAATACAAATTCAAGTTACAAGTTCATTTTCACTTTTTCGATACTTCATTCATTGGCCTTGTTCAATGTCTGTTTGGCTATGCGTCCGTATGAACGCTATTGATGCTAGAATTTGGCATATTTGCTCGTTGGCTCTCGTTTCTAATAAGGTGCTGAAGATTTCCCGATACGGCCATTACGGGCGTGGTAAATTGGAAAAATCTACAGTCAGCTTTCATCTACGAGAGTTAAGTCACTGCGGAGATTCAGCAAAATTGATTTGACTGTGTGTTGGACCATGAACAAGTATTGTGCAGTCGATTTTGCGACTTGAGTTTCTTTCACAGTCTTATCTTTGTTTATCTTAGCATCATCTTTAAAGTTTACACCTGAATATATCAAAACGCCATATGAGGCAGACCTGGCCATGCTTTCAATTAATTGGCTCTGGCTGAGTCGAGTGAGATCATAGAGTCAATCTGTCTCGCTGCCTCGATAAAGACAGACTCCGTTTCAATTTGCTTGATTCTGAAATTTTTGATTTGCTTTTTGTTATTTTTTGTTTTATCTGTTTTGCGTGAATATAATTTTGAAAAAGTCTTTTTGTTCCTTTTTGCTGTCGAATTGCATTTATTTATTTTATTCAGCGATTCGAACTGAATTCGAGCAGCAGCACTATGCGAATATTGCATTACTGTGAACTATACTGGATTACCTTTTGTTCAGAAATAAAAAGAAGTAGTTTGATTTTTTGCGGCGTGAATTAGTTGGGAAATAGTTCAATTTTGGCTGGAATATTTGAAATGTAAACACACACATGGAACACTATGTGGGTGTGTGTGTTGTGTTGGCCTTCCAATTATTAGATTATTAGATGCCAAATCGAAACTAGCCACTAAGAGAGAGAGAGAGAGAGAGAGAGAGAGCGAGCGAGAAAGTCTGAAACACAGAGAGAGAGAAAGCACACAAGGAGTTGGTCAGTAGTTCAAGCAGCTGCAAATGCTTTAACACCAAAACAAAAAGGAGAAGAAGAAGAAGAAAACAAAAGACAGAAAGCGACCAAAAAGAAACGGGAACAAGATTAAGAGGCCACAAACGACATTTTGACTGTCAGCTGCGTGCGTGCAGCGATTTGTGGCAGACACGTACGGGGCATGGCCATTAAGTGAAAGTTGGTATCCGAGTAGATTAAAATTGAATTAGCCGACCAGCAGCAGCAGCAGCAGCAGCAGCAGCAGAGGCGGAAACTTAAATGTCCCCAGCATATGGAGGCCTCAAATGCTGACGTCCAATGGACACTGAGTGTTCTGCTTCCAATAACAATGGACTTCAACGGCCAGCAAAAAAAAAAGAAAGAGAGAAAAAAGTTAACTGAACAAGGACAAAAGTTTGTCACTGAATAAGCAGGCTTTGTGTATGTGTATATGTGTGTGTGAGTGTGTGAGTGTGTGAGTGTATATGCGTGTGCGTGTGTGTTAATTGCAATTCTCTTCATCAAGGCAAAATGAAGCGGTTTGTGGGCTGAGCAACTGCTGCACGAAATGTGGCCAAAAAAATAAAACGAACCGAACGTGGCTCGATGTGATGAATGCAGCGCTATTTAAATACAAATAACGCCCCTGCCACGCCCACATTGGTTGTGGATGGTATTTCAAATTAAATTATAACGCACAATTTGATAAGTTTGAAAAGCGTAAAATTGGAAGAGTGGCGGGTGGAAGGAAGAAATGGGAGCGGGGGGAGAAGGGGAGGTCATCCAACAGTGCCCGAACATGTTTATTATGATCATAATGATGATGAAATTCAATTATTTGCTATTGGGCGGGCAAAAAGTTGAAACAATGCAGTCAAACTAAACAGCCAGACAGAAACAGGAGCAGCACCAGCACCAGCACCAGCACCACCACCACCACCAGCACCAGCACCAGCACCAGCACCACCCACCTTCATTTGCCCACAGTTGCCTGCGGTTTAGCTGCAAATTAATTTTTAAGTGACCGAAAACAAAACAAGCCAAAAGGAAAAGAATAAACTCAGAGCTAAAGTTGTCCACATAATGGAGAGAAATTGGGAACTTGCTCCAAACTCTGACAATTCAATTTGGCCAAGGACTTTTATAGCTTGAGAGCCGAGCGCAACTCAACAGACTCCAGGCCAGAGACACACCGCGCACAGAGTCTTTAAGTGCTTTTACTGCAGTGCAATGACCAGCTAAATTAATCAATAGTCTTGCCAGAGAGCTGTAGGAGGCGGAGGTATTAAGACACCAACAGCAGCGGCAGCAGCGGCAGCAGCGGCTGGCTTTACGACTCTCACAGATGATTGAGGACAGCTGAAGTGTGCGCTTTAATAGTTCGCATTGTTTCAGGTTTTCTATTTCAATATGAATGACGAAAGACACGTTTCACATGGCTATCAAAGGACTTCTTCTTTGAATGAGTAACTGCATATAGCTGTAATACTCGTAGTACGAGTTCTGCAACGGGCTCTGCCCACATTGTCCATGGATTGGCATGATTAGAAATTGTCCACTTTATACCACGTGAACGTTGGACAAATGACACAAAACGCAAATTGTGCCGCGAGGCCATAGTGGCCATTCCACGTCACAGGATGTGGATAAATCAGTTGGCAAACGACAGAAGACAGAGGGCAGAGTACAGGAAGGACTCTCAATAAATGCGACGCGGACACCCAACACTGCTGACAGCAACAGCCTGGACAGCAAATTATCCGGTTTCCCTTTGATAGAGGCAGCACACTGTGGCATCAACACATTGGATGGTTGCTACCTGTCGCCACTCTGCCACCTGCCATCCTGCCATCCTGCCATCCTGCCACCCTCTCCACCTGGTTATCCTGCGCTGCTATTCAGTTTGCCGTCATAGACGCGAACGAAGCTGACGCCATTATTGTCCGCGCGCTTGTTGTTGTTGCTATTGCTGCTCCCCTTTGTTGGAGCCTAGTGACTGTTGACTAACGACTAAGCTGCAATTACCAATACCAATAGCAATACCAATATCAATTGTCGCACGAGGTGGGAGGAGTCCGACAGCTTCCTTGCGTTGACACCTCAACGCGGGACGTTCGTATTAATGAAGCACTCAAGCCACGAAGATGCCGACGAACTCAAAGAAATATGAATACAAATATGAGCATTAGGGTGAATAGAAATATACATATAAATAAATATATGAATATGAATATGAATAAGAGTGCAAATATGAATAGGCTGGAGTAAATAAATGAGTACAGAGATAAATATGCAAATGAATAAGTAATTCTGAAGGAATATGAATATGAGAGCTTTTAAGAATATAAATATGAGTATGAATAGGATTATGAAAATGAATATGAACATCTAACATCAATTAGAGGGTGATTATATGAAGAGAAATATGTGAATATGAACAAGAAAATGATTGTAAATATATATAAGAATAACTAAATAAATATGAATATCAATATAAACTGCAGGATGATTATATGAATATGCTAATGAATATGAATATGAATGTGAATATGGCAATGAATGTGGCAGTGAATATGAATATGAAAATAAATATAAAAAAAAATGTAAGTAAATATAAATATGAATGTGAATATGGAAATGAATATGAATATGGAAATATATAAATATATGCATATGAATACAAATATGTAAATGAATATGAATTTAAGTATGATTTTAAAATAAATTTGTATTTGAATATGGAAATCAATATGAATATGAATATGAATCTTAATATGGATATGAATATATCAAAAGAAATGTTAATTTATTGTATGAGATGCAATTCGACTCAAAAACAGAATATTTCGATATATTCACCTGTATTCATGCGAACTAAGTGAATGACATCATATTTTCATTTGTCATTCGTCTGAAAATGTATTAAAGATAGATTGAAAATAGTTCAACATGAAAAATGTCTAAAAATTGAAGAGGAATCGTATCGAACGCAAGCTGAATGCTGTTGGTCCTTGTTCTGTTTTGCATTTCAGCTGGCCAAATAGTTCGTGGCTTAATTCGAGTATTTCTTAACGTAAACAAAAACAATAACAAAAAATTTACATCTCATAAGGCTTTCGGAACACGCACGAATTTATTCAGTGTTGTTTATCGCCTGTGAATGGCATCAGACGACGTCTTTCTGTGGCCAAAAGACAAGTGGAATTGATTCCAACGGACAATCAAAGCTGCTGGATTTATTAAGCCACAATTTGCTGCTGAGCGGACGAGTGGTTGATTGGGTGAGTGGGTGAGTGGGCTGCGTATGCGGTCTGTGGACGTAGATGGGTGGGTGGCTTAACAAACAACATTGCGATGGAAGTCACGAACACATCATGCGCTTTCCTAGAAGTAAATTGTTTACAGCACTGGCTACAAACTGCGTCAAATTTCACGCCCAATTTAATTGATATCAAAATGCGTCGCGGCTTTTCCAGCCATTGCGTGCTTATGTTGACTGTCTCCCGCACCGTTTGCGGCATTTTGTGTAAAGAGTTCAAGTGGCCAAAGGTTTATTAGAGGGCGAACGCCAACAGTTTGTGACGCCTTGATTTATATTAATTCATCCATTGCCGCTGGGCTGACTGGCGGGCTGGCTGGCTGGCTGGCTGGCTGGCTGGCTGGCTGGCTGGCTGGCTGGCTGGCTGGCTGGCTGGCTGGCTGGCTGGCTGAGTTACGGCAGGTCAGAGCAGGCGAACATGTAAGCCAATTAAAGCCACCAGCTAGGTCAAAAGGCCAAACAAAAAAAATTCATTCATAAACATGTACATATAAGAAAACATCTTTGTATCAAAATAAACACATCAATAAACTCTATTAGGCAAGCTCTTTGTATCACATTAATATTTTAATCTAAAGCAAAATCTGAGGTTCTGTTGTTGGCCAAACGCTGCACTCAGTCGAGCTTCACTTTATCTCAGTTAAGGTCCGATCACCCCTATGGCTTATGGCTTGCGTGTACACTGAAAGAAAACCCACGTTATATTTATAATATTATATTATAATTGCAAATGTCATTTCAGATATAAACTCACAGTTGTCTGATGATCCTTAATCATTCAATCACATAGTCAAAATGCCTCAGTCTTTTTTCTCAGTGCATCCCTTTGCTGACCCATAAAATGCTATCAGACGCTTGCTACGATGTCTGTCTGTGTGTATGCGTTCAAAAGAAAAAACACACAAACAATTTAGCCAACATGATGCCTTCTCTTTATTTTTTTTTTTTTGCTTTGGCTTAAGGCAAGCGACACCAGTCGCCTGAGTGCTGGCAAAAAGTTGTGAACTAGTTCAAAAGGTCAATTGCAACAGGAACTTCTGTGACAACTAATGGAAACACTTAACTAACTTTCGACTAATAGCTCTAATGGCTCTAATAGCTGCATCAATTAATAAAGTGCTTCAAAAGAGCGTAAAATGAACTAGTTCAGCTAGTTCAATATGATTATCACTGCCGGCTGGAGGCACTCAATCATTTGCTTGGCAGCACTGCCACCGAGTCTTTTGATGAAGCGTTCATTTTAATTGCTCATCATGAGTGAAGCAAAGTGGTTGCGGTGGTGCAAAGTGGTTGTAGGACTCACCCGCTGTGCCTCAACTTTTTCTCTTTATTTTTATTTTATTTTTTTTTTCTGGTCAACGAACTTTGACGTGTCACCCAGCGGCCCCAAACTGTATGAGTATTACTTTTTTTTCGACTTTTCCCTAATACGAACAGCATACCAAGGTCATAATTATGCCGAGCCATACAACTACAAACGCCCACACACACGCACACACACGCACACACACTCGCGCGCACACTCTATCACTGACATTTGTAATCTGCCATCATCGGACATGGAACACGATTATTGTGCGTTCATTTGAGGCCATGGCGTCGGCAACGTGCTTATGGGTTTTATTTCCTTACACCCTGTACACACACTTCTAATGACTAAATAAGGACATGACCCAGCTGAGATTGTGTATGCAACAGAAAAACAAAGGTGTATTACGAATTAAGCAACGGAGTTATGAAACTAGATAATATTTAGCCTAGTCCTAATCCGAAATTTCTGTAATAATTAAAATAGAGCTCATATAACTAAAAACTCTCAAACTTATTAGTCCTTTAAAAAAATTACTAAAGATCGTTTAAAGTACTGCAAAATCCGTTACGAACGTTCAAAACCAATGTGGAACTTTTTTTTAAACATGCCCAAACTCAATTCTCAATTCAGCTGTCTAGCATAACATAATTTACAGAGTATTGCCAAGTCAAGCAAACTGTTTTGTGAAGACTTCTTCACTTGCTTTTGTTATGCTGGTGAACCGTTAGCTGGCTAATATAATTGCTGAATATATCAATTAATCGGGCATTCTGTCGAATCATTCGTCCGACGCATCGCATCGAGGGCAACACAGTCGATGTGCTGGTATTTTGGCAATGGACGGAGAAATCAATCACTGGACTACAGCAAATCATATTGTGTTATCTAAAATATATAATATCTATATATATATATATAAATATATATATTTACTCTAACTGGTTCAGCCAACTCAGCTGACCCCAAAATGGACAATGGACAATCGACCGAAACATCCCTTTGGTGCCTTGCATTAAGCCAAGGTTCATTTTATTTATCTATTTTATACCCTAAATAAAATGATAGCAGGTAGATTGATTTCGTGCAACAGTATGTAGCACGAAGACAGACATGTAGCTAATGCCATACGTATATATATAGCCTTAGCCTTGTGCGTCTGTCCTCTGCATTGCCATTTATTCGATTATAAGCGATATGTAGCTTCAGTTATTTGAGTTTAATTGTTGTAAGAGCTACAATCATCCGGTTTGATGTAAAAATTTTCTTAAATTAAGCACGAACTACGATTAACCCAGATTTTGGATTGCTCGGCACGAGCTTCAGGGTATCTGCTAGTCAAGCACTCCCAGCTGCAGCACTTACTTGTTTAAGCATGCAATGAAGACTTTTACGCTGAGCCTGCTTCTGCGACAGAATTCGTGTTTTGCGTGCTCTTAACTATTTCAATTAATTTCTTGGCCAACAACAAGAAGTCTCGCAGTTGGCACTCGGCACAAATTGTGTTTACATGTCTCAACGGTTTTTTAGCGCGTTCATAGAACAAATCAGAGTAAACAAACGAAAGCGCAAATTAATTATTTTCAGCCAAAAAGCAAAACCAAATTGTAGCAAACGAAAGAGACTGAATTTCCACGAACACATTTCAGCTAAATAAGCTTTTATTTTTTTAAATTAAACAGAACAAAGCATACATAAACAGTGAAAAGAAATCGGCCATGCCCGGTCCATATATAATATATGAGTGTATTCATGAGTAATACATTGTAGGGCATTATATAAATATAAATTTCCCTTTCATTAGTAGGAAATTAGATAATCGATGTGGCGATTGCTATATATACATTCATACATTTATACATTCATACATTCATGCATTCATACATTCATATATATTTATGCATTCATGCATTTATACATTCATATATTCATAGATTCATGATTCATAGATTCATACATTCATACAGGCTACTGAGCTTTCCCACCCCACCGAGAAAAACTGTTCTACGCATCAGACGCAGACGACTTAAAGCTAACCCATTGTAGCCGGGAGTGCCCGACTGCATAATACCTATTCACTATGAATAAAACTATAAATTTGTTGATCCGAAAATAAAGGATTTGTGACGATCCAATGATCGAACCAAATATTTTCGCATCAGCCGAAACTTAGACTTGCTAAAGATAAAAATCAATGAACTCCGTTCAATTTGTGATCGAGTATAAAATTTGAAGATCCTTTACCCACAGTTACTTAAACAAACAAATATCATAAGTTTTAAATAAATATAAATATTAAAACAAAATTTCCGATTCATTCAAATATAATAAAAAAATAATAAAGGGAAAATTGAAGATTTTACACATTTTCTTTCAGAAAACGAAGATTTCAGCCTTATCTCAAACGAAAAGGATCGATTCGTTCCAAAGTGTTTTTATAACAGGCAAAAGAGTATAATCCTATTAGAAAAGAAAGAAGGATACATAACATTTTCAAGCAAGTTTAATAGTATACAAAGAAGGAACGCTGTCAAAAAAAATGTATTTTAATGATATATGTATTATTTTAATTTAACATTACTATAAACAAATACTTTTGATATTTTCGGTTACAGGGCTCATAGAATCTGGAAAGCAGGATCCAAAACATCTCATCGGCAATCTCTCTTCAATAAACTCACCTAGAAAATGTTGAAAGGTGGTAAGGACTCGGTCGTAGTTGGGGAAGTAAAATGGTTAGTTGTTGTGCTTCGAACAGTTGGTTTCAAGGTGCCAGGCTTCTTAGTGCTTGATCTAGTTGTTGTAGATCTGCGAACAGTCGGTTTTAGAGTGGAAAACTTTTGTGTACTTGTCCTGGCTGTAGATGTGCTGGTTCTACTCGGCTTGCGAGTGGTAGTCTGTCGGGTAGTTGGCTTTGTTTGTGGTGTGCTTGGCTTAGATGGATTCACTGTGGTTGGTAACCTTGTACTTGGCCTACGGGACGAGCTACTGGAAGCAGTTGTTCTGGTACTTGGCTTGCTGGGCTTTAGCGTAGATGGCTTCTGACTGCTTGGCTTAGCTGTGGTGGTGCTCAATAAAGTTGGTGTCGTAGTCGAAAGTTTTTGGGTGGTTGGCTTAGTGGTTGTGGTGCTTGGTCCACTTGGCTTTACTGAGGATGGCTTTTGGGTACTCGGCTTAGCTGTGGATGTGCTTCCGACAGATGGCTTCGTAGTCGCAGGCTTTTGGGTGGTTGGCTGGGTTGGCTTAGCTGTGGATGAGCTTCCGACAGTTGGCTTCGTAGTCGAAGGCTTCTGAGTGGTTGGCTTCGTTGGCTTAGCTGTGGATGTGCTTCCGATAGTTGGCTTCGTAGTTGCAGGCTTTTGGGTGGTTGGCTTACTTGGCTTGGTTGGCTTAGCTGTGGATGTGCTTCCGACAGTTGGCTTCGTAGTCGCAGGCTTCTGAGTGGTTGGCTTCGTTGGCTTAGCTGTGGATGTGCTTCCGATAGTTGGCTTTGTAGTTGCAGGCTTTTGGGTGGTTGGCTTGGTTGGCTTAGCTGTGGATGTGGTTCCGACAGTTGGCTTCGTAGTCGAAGGCTTCTGAGTGGTTGGCTTCGTTGGCTTAGCTGTGGATGTGCTTCCGACAGTTGGCTTCGTAGTCGCAGGCTTTTGGGTGGTTGGCTTACTTGGCTTGGTTGGCTTAGCTGTGGATGTGCTTCCGACAGTTGGCTTCGTAGTCGAAGGCTTTTGGGTGGTTGGCTTGGTTGGCTTAGCTGTGGATGTGGCTCCGACAGTTGGCTTCGTAGTCGAAGGCTTTTGGGTGGTTGGCTCAGTTGGCTTAGCTGTGGATGAGCTTCCGACAGTCGGCTTCGTAGTCGAAGGCTTTTGGGTTGTTGGCTCAGTTGGTTTAGCTGTGGATGAACTTCCGACAGTCGGCTTCGTAGTCAAAGGCTTCTGTGTGGTTGGCTTTGTTGGCTTAGATGTGGATGTGCTTCCGACAGTTGGCTTCGTAGTCGCAGGCTTTTGGGTGGTTGGCTGGGATGGCTTAGCTGTGGATGTGCTTCCGACAGTTGGCTTCGTAGTCGAAGGCTTCTGAGTGGTTGGCTTGGTTGGCTTAGCTGTGGATGTGCTTCCGACAGTCGACTTCGTAGTCGAAGGCTTTTGGGTGGTTGGCTCAGTTGGCTTAGCTGTGGATGTGCTTCCGACAGTTGGCTTCGTAGTCGAAGGCTTCTGAGTGGTTGGCTTCGTTGGCTTAGCTGTGGATGTGCTTCCGACAGTCGGCTTCGTAGTCAAAGGCTTTTGGGTGGTTGCATTAGTTGGCTTGGTTGGTTTAGCTGTGGATGAACTTCCGACAGTCGGCTCCGTAGTGGAAGGCTTCTGTGTGGTTGGCTTGGTTGGCTTAGCTGTGGATGTGCTTCTGACAGTTGGCTTCGTAGTCGAGGGCTTTTGGGTGGTTGGCATGGTTGGCTTAGCTGTGGATGAGCTTCCGACAGTCGGCTTCGTAGTCGAAGGCTTTTGGGTGGTTGGCTCAGTTGGTTTAGCTGTGGATGAACTTCCGACAGTCGGCTTCGTAGTCAAAGGCTTCTGTGTGGTTGGCTTTGTTGGCTTAGATGTGGATGTGCTTCCGACAGTTGGCTTCGTAGTCGAAGGCTTTTGGGTGGTTGGCTTAGTTGTTGTGGTGCTTGGTCCACTTGGCTTTACTGAGGATGGCTTTTGGGTGGTTGGCTTGGTTGGCTTAGCTGTGGATGTGCTTCCGACAGTTGGCTTTGTAGTCGAAGGCTTTTGGGTGGTTGGCTCACTTGCCTTAGCTGTGGATGAGCTTCCGACAGTCGGCGTCGTAGTCGAAGGCTTCCGTGTGGTTGTCTTGGTAGGCTTAGCTGTGGATGTGCTTCTGACAGTTGGCTTCGTAGTCGAAGGCTTTTGGGTGGTTGGCTTGGTTGGCTTAGCTGTGGATGAACTTCCGACAGTCGGCTTCGTAGTCAAAGGCTTCTGTGTGGTTGGCTTTGTTGGCTTAGATGTGGATGTGCTTCCGACAGTTGGCTTCGTAGTCGAAGGCTTTTGGGTGGTTGGCTGGGTTGGCTTAGCTGTGGATGTGCTTCCGACAGTCGGCTTAGTAGTCGAAGGCTTCTGTGTGGTTGGCTTGGTTGGCTCAGATGTGGATGTGCTTCCGACAGTCGGCTTCGTAGTCGAAGGCTTCTGTGTGGTTGGCTTGGTTGGCTTAGATGTGGATGTGCTTCCGACAGTCGGCTTCGTAGTCGAAGGCTTCTGTGTGGTTGGCTTGGTTGGCTCAGATGTGGATGTGCTTCCGACAGTCGGCTTCGTAGTCGAAGGCTTCTGTGTGGTTGGCTTGGTTGGCTCAGATGTGGATGTGCTTCCGACAGTCGGCTTCGTAGTCGAAGGCTTCTGTGTGGATGGTTTGGTTGGCTTAGCTGTGGCTGTGCTTGCAACAGTTGGCTTCGTAGTCGCAGGCTTTTGGGTGGTTGGCTTAGTTGTTGTGGTGCTTGGTCCACTTGGCTTTACTGAGGATGGCTTTTGGGTGGTTGGCTTGGTTGGCTTAGCTGTGGATGTGCTTCCGACAGTTGGCTTTGTAGTCGAAGGCTTTTGGGTGGTTGGCTCACTTGCCTTAGCTGTGGATGAGCTTCCGACAGTCGGCGTCGTAGTCGAAGGCTTCCGTGTGGTTGTCTTGGTAGGCTTAGCTGTGGATGTGCTTCCGACAGTTGGCTTCGTAGTCGAAGGCTTCTGTGTGGTTGGTTTAGTTGGCTGGGTTGGCTTAGCTGTGGATGTGCTTCCGACAGTTGGCTTCGTAGTCGAAGGCTTCTGTGTGGTTGGCTTGGTTGGCTTAGCGGTGGATGTGCTTCCGACAGTCGGCTTCGTAGTCGAAGGCTTCTGTGTGGATGGTTTGGTTGGCTTAGCTGTGGATGTGCTTGCAACAGTTGGCTTCGTAGTCGCAGGCTTTTGGGTGGTTGGCTTAGTTGTTGTGGTGCTTGGTCCACTTGGCTTTACTGAGGATGGCTTTTGGGTGGTTGGCTTAGTTGTTGTGGTGCTTGGTCCACTTGGCTTTACAGAGGATGGCTTTTGGGTCGTTGGCTTGATTGGCTTAGCTGTGGATGTGCTTCCGACAGTCGGCTTTGTAGTCGAAGGCTTCTTTGTGGTTGGCTGGGTTGGCTTAGCTGTGGATGTGCTTCCGACAGTCGTCTTTGTAGTCGAAGGCTTCTGTGTGGTTGGCGTAGTCGCAGGCTTTTGGGTTGTTGGCTTAGTTGGCTTAGTTGGCTTGGTTGGCTTAGCTGTGGATGTGCTTGCAACAGTTGGCTTCGAAGTCGAAGGCTTCTGTGTGGTTGGCGTAGTCGCAGGCTTTTGGGTTGTTGGCTTAGTTGGCTTGGTTGGCTTGGTTGCCTTAGCTGTCGATGAGCTTCCGACAGTCGGCTTCGTGGTCAAAGGCTTCTGTGTGGTTGGCCTGGTTGGCTTAGCTGTGGATGTGCTTCTGACAGTTGGCTTCGTAGTCGAAGGCTTTTGGGTGGTTGGCTTAGTTGGCTTTGTTGGCTTAGCTGTGGATGTGCTTCCGACAGTCGGCTTCGTAGTCAAAGGCTTCTGTGTGGTTGGCTTGGTTGGCTTAGCTGTGGATGTGCTTCCGACAGTCGGCTTCGTAGTCGAAGGCTTCTGTGTGGTTGGCTTAGCTGTGGATGTGCTTCCGACAGTCGTCTTCGTAGTCGAAGGTTTCTGTGTGGTTGGCGTAATCGCAGGCTTTTGGGTTGTTGGCTTAGTTGGCTTGGTTGGCTTGGTTGCCTTAGCTGTGGATGAGCTTCCGACAGTCGGCTTCGTAGTCGAAGGCTTTTGGGTGGTTGGCTTACTTGGCTTGGTTGGCTTAGCTGTGGATGTGCTTGCAACAGTTGGCTTCGCAGTCGAAGGCTTAGTTGTGGATGTGCTTCCGACAGTCGGCTTCGTAGTCAAAGGCTTCTGTGTGGTTGGCTTGGTTGGTTTAGCTGTGGATGTGCTTCCGACAGTCGGCTTCGTAGTCGAAGGCTTCTGTGTGGTTGGCTTAGTTGGTTTGGTTGGCTTAGCTGTGGATGTGCTTCCGACAGTCGGCTTCGTAGTCGAAGGCTTCTGTGTGGTTGGCGTAGTCGCAGGCTTTTGGGTTGTTGGCTTAGTTGGCTTGGTTGGCTTGGTTGGCTTAGCTGTGGATGTGCTTCCGACAGTCGGCTTCGTAGTCGAAGGCTTCTGTGTGGTTGGCTTAGCTGTGGATGTGCTTCCGACAGTCGGCTTCGTAGTCGAAGGCTTCTGTGTGGTTAGCTTAGTTGTTGTGGTGCTTGGTCCACTTGGCTTTACAGAGGATGACTTTTGGGTGCTTGGCTTAGCTGTGGATGTACTTCCGACAGTTGGCTTCGTAGTCGAAGGCTTCTGTGTGGTTGGCTTAGTTGGTTTGGTTGGCTTAGCTGTGGATGTGCTTGCAACAGTTGGCTTCGCAGTCGAAGGCTTAGTTGTGGATGTGCTTCCGACAGTCGGCTTCGTAGTCAAAGGCTTCTGTGTGGTTGGCTTGGTTGGCTTAGCTGTGGATGTGCTTCCGACAGTCGGCTTTGTAGTCAAAGGCTTCTGTGTGGTTGGCTTGGTTGGCTTAGCTGTGGATGTGCTTCCGACAGTCGTCTTTGTAGTCGAAGGCTTCTGTGTGGTTGGCGTAGTCGCAGGCTTTTGGGTTGTTGGCTTAGTTGGCTTGGTTGGCTTGGTTGGCTTAGCTGTGGATGTGCTTCCGACAGTCGGCTTCGTAGTCGAAGGCTTCTGTGTGGTTGGCTTAGCTGTGGATGTGCTTCCGACAGTCGGCTTCGTAGTCGAAGGCTTCTGTGTGGTTAGCTTAGTTGTTGTGGTGCTTGGTCCACTTGGCTTTACAGAGGATGACTTTTGGGTGCTTGGCTTAGCTGTGGATGTACTTCCGACAGTTGGCTTCGTAGTCGAAGGCTTCTGTGTGGTTGGCTTAGTTGGTTTGGTTGGCTTAGCTGTGGATGTGCTTCCGACAGTCGGCTTCGTAGTCGAAGGCTTCTGTGTGGTTGGCGTAGTCGCAGGCTTTTGGGTTGTTGGCTTAGTTGGCTTGGTTGCCTTAGCTGTGGATGTGCTTCCGACAGTCGGCTTCGTAGTGGAAGGCTTGTGGGTGGTTGGCTTACTTGGTTTGGTTGGCTTAGCTGTGGATGTGCTTCCGACAGTTGGCTTCGTAGTCGGAGGCTTTTGGGTGGTTGGCTTAGCTGTGGATGAGCTTCCGACAGTCGGCTTCGTAGTCAAAGGCTTCTGAGTGGTTGACTTGGTTGGCTTAGCTGTGGATGTGGATCCGACAGTTGGCTTCGTAGTCGAAGGCTTCTGTGTGGTTGGCTTGGTTGGCTTAGCTGTGGATGTGCTTCCGATAGTTGGCTTCGTAGTCGAAGGCTTTTGGGTGGTTGGCTCAGTTGGCTTAGCTGTGGATGAGCTTCCGACAGTCGGCTTCGTAGTCGAAGGCTTTTGGGTTGTTGGCTCAGTTGGTTTAGCTGTGGATGTGCTTCCGACAGTTGGCTTCGTAGTCGGAGGCTTTTGGGTGGTTGGCTTAGTTGGCTTGGTTGGCTTGGTTGGCTTAGCTGTGGATGAGCTTCCGACAGTCGGCTTCGTAGTCAAAGGCTTCTGAGTGGTTGACTTGGTTGGCTTAGCTGTGGATGTGCTTATGACAGTCGGCTTCGTAGTCGAAGGCTTCTGTGTGGTTGGCTTAGTTGGTTTGGTTGGCTTAGCTGTGGATGTGCTTGCAACAGTCGGCTTCGTAGTCGAAGGCTTCTGTGTGGTTAGCTTAGTTGTTGTGGTGCTTGGTCCACTTGGCTTTACAGAAGATGACTTTTGGGTGCTTGGCTTAGTTGTGGATGTGCTTCCGACAGTCGGCTTCGTAGTCGAAGGCTTCTGTGTAGTTGGCTTAGCTGTGGATGTGCTGACAGTTGGCTTCGTAGTCGCCGGCCTTTGGGTTGTTGGCTTGGTTGGCTTAGCTGTGGATGTGCTTCCAACAGTCGGCTTCGTAGTCGAAGGCTTTTGGGTGGTTGGCTTAGTTGTTGTGGTGCTTGGTCCACTTGGCTTTACTGAGGATGACTTTTGAGTACTTGGCTTAGTTGTGGATGTGCTTCCGACAGTCGGCTTCGTAGTCGAAGGCTTCTGTGTGGTTGGCTTAGCTGTGGATGTGCTGACAGTTGGCTTCGTAGTCGCCGGCCTTTGGGTTGTTGGCTTGGTTGGCTTAGCTGTGGATGTGCTTGCAACAGTTGGCTTCGTAGTCGAAGGCTTTTGGGTGGTTGGCTCAGTTGGCTTAGCTGTGGATGAGCTTCCGACAGTCGGCTTCGTAGTCAAAGGCTTTTGGGTGGTTGGCTTAGTTGGTTTAGCTGTGGATGAACTTCCGACAGTCGGCTTCGTAGTCAAAGGCTTCTGTGTGGTTGGCTTTGTTGGCTTAGATGTGGATGTGCTTACGACAGTTGGCTTCGTAGTCGAAGGCTTTTGGGTGGTTGGCTCAATTGTTGTGGTGCTTGGTCCACTTGGCTTTACTGATGATGGCTTTTGAGTACTCGGCTTAGCTGTGGATGTGCTTCCGACAGTTGGCTTCGTAGTCGCAGGCTTTTGGGTGGTTGGCTGGGTTGGCTTAGCTGTGGATGTGCTTCCGACAGTTGGCTTCGTAGTCGAAGGCTTTTGGGTGGTTGGCTTAGTTGGCTTGGTTGGCTTAGCTGTGGATGTGCTTCCGACAGTCGGCTTCGTAGTCGAAGGCTTCTGGGTGCTTGGCTTGGTTGGCTTAGCTGTGGATGTGCTTCCGACCGTTGGCTTCGTAGTCGAAGGCTTTTGTGTGGTTGGCTTAGTTGTTGTGGTGCTTGGTCCACTCGGCTTTACTGAGGATGACTTTTGGGTACTTGGCTTAGCTGTGGATGTGCTTGAAACAGTTGGCTTCGTAGTCGAGGTGGTTGGCTCAGTTGGTTTAGCTGTGGATGAACTTCCGACAGTCGGCTTCGTAGTCGAAGGCTTTTGGGTGGTTGGCTTGGTTGGCTTAGCTGTGGATGTGCTGACAGTTGGCTTCGTAGTCGCAGGCTTTTGGGTGGTTGGCTTGGTTGGCTTAGCTGTGGATGTGCTTCCAACAGTCGGCTTCGTAGTCGAAGGCTTTTGGGTGGTTGGCTTAGTTGTTGTGGTGCTGGGTCCACTTGGCTTTACTGAGGATGGCTTTTGGGTATTTGGCTCAGCAGTGGAGGTGCTCCCGACAGTTGGCTTGTGTGTGGAAGGCTTATATGTACTGATACCTGTTGTTCTAGGACTTGATTCAGTTGTGTCAGTTACAGTGCTGAGAGTCGTTTTATAAGTCGGTTTGATTGTGGTTGCTTTGGAATAGTATGAAGTGGAGCTGGTAACCTGATGTTCACAGTTAGGTGTGGTGGGATGGTACTGGCATTTCGTTGGCGGTGGTCTTAAAGTAGTATAGCTCGTTTTGTTGTTGCACGGATTGCGAAAATGCAATATTATTTCATTCGCTTTGTCTCCGGGAGCAATGCGTATATTTGGTCCAAACAGAGTAAACGCTGCGCCCGTAGCGACTAACAAGCAAAGTATAAAGAGTCTCATCATATCAGGAGTGATTGCCCGTCTTCTCCTTTAAGTAGGTCCTGTCGGGTCGAACAGCGTGCGAACAGCTTGATGACACCCTGGATACTAACTTGAACGAGCCCTAATGCTTAGTATTTAAGTTATCTTTAAATTTGCCTTACCTTACAGGTTTTGCAAAAATTGGCATTTTAGTGTCTAAATTTATATTCCCTGTAAAAAAAATACGTATTACGGATGCATATGTTATTTTAAAGCACGCGCTTGCTCTATTGAACTGTGATCTGGCTTGCGTAACACGCAATTTATCATAAGCGCAGGTCAGTGACGAGCTTTCCGACTATTAAAGGGCTAGCACGTAGCCAAGTGACCCCGTGTGAATGAATAACTGTTGCCGGCACGAACCTAACTAACTGTTCTTAAATGTTCTGGGAATGTATACATTGGCATGCCTTATTGTGGATTTGTATACCTTACGCCCATTGAAAATGGCACATGAGGGTGTAATGGTTCTGTTAAAGTGTATGTAACAGGCAGAAGCAGGCGTGATCTATTCCAATAAGTATATATATTCTTGATCAGAAGCAGTAGCCAAGTCAATTTCGCTCTGTCTGTCTATCTGGTCGCCTATACGTATGTATACAACTGTCGATCTGGGGACCTTTAAGAGCTAGGGATTTGAGAATGTGTATGTATGTCCTCCTTTATCATCAATAGATATAGCTTTTTTCCAATTATCGAACTTTTTTTTCTATAAAAGCAATGTATTATACGTTTTCAAAAATAAAATGTTTAATGAGCTGACGAACTTCACACTTTTTGATTATTTCCTCATCCGATTTCCTTATTGATAAGAAACACTAATTAGATTTACTGTATATTTTTCTCTGCTGTATACTCAGAATAATTAAATATTTTGGATCAAATTCAAAAGAAAATATATTTCAAATAGTATAGACTTTTGTTTCGGCAAGTCCATACATTTCGATATAATTTTTATTAGGGCTCAGAGTATCTGCTAGTCGGGCACTCCCGACTACAACAACCTAAGTTTGATGATGATGTTTTACTGTTATATTAGCTCAGAAATGTTTTATTATGTTCTATTGAGGTTTTTGAAGTTGTCGTTGCCGCTTGGGGCCTGACGAGCGGATTAACGAAGCTCTCATTCTTAAAACGTCTGATGAGCTGGCACACGACGAGCGTTTGCGCGTGCCTATTGGTGTGAACACTTCCATGATAATCTATATCGGCTGAAAGAAAAACATTGCCCGGCAACCGAAGCCAACTTGGGGCTTAAAGCTCAGTGTGTATGACTCAAGGCTATGAGCTTCTGTATTATGAGCTGGACTATGTATTATTTTATATTTCCGGTCTGTATTTCCTAACGTGATTACCCCGGCGTTGATTTTATTCGAAAATAACCACTTCAGTAAGTCAAGACTGTCCCCGCAAGCTTGGATTGTTAGTTTTGTATCCAGTGCTCGTCCTAGATGGCAGCTCTTCCTTCCATGGCTGATGATGTTTCAGCTATTAACTCAGCTAACATACAGCATTTTATAAACAAGTTCACATTCCAAATTGCAAATCTCTTGCACTGATACAGAACAGAGCAAACGGCGTAGGGAATGAAGTGTATTGCAGAAAACCGATATACTATTTCCATTACCTGAACGAATATAATAATGTAAAGCTTTATACGGTTTTTTATTCCAGCTTTTGGACTTTCAGTATTCTGTTTACTTATACATATACATAAGCATACAAAAAGTATGCAATATTTTATAACTCTTTAATAAGATGTAAGCATAAACTTGTAGCATACTTAATGCGTACTTACATCTGTAATAAAACCTGAAATGTTTTAGCCCTTAATGCCTAGAACATTATTTGTAACTGTCGACTGAATTTCCCATGTTCAATGGGTTCAAGGTCTAACAAATATAAGAGCTTTCTTGATCGACTCTCTGCAAAGTCTATGCAGGAAGGCGTGTGATTGGATACATATGGGTGCCTGGTTGGTGATCCAGTTACAAGAGTTTGTGAACAACTTAAAATAAATAAGTAAATACTAAATTTGGCTAGTGGAAACTATGAAATATGTTGAAATAATATATATATATATATATTTATACTTTTCGTAGCAGATAACAGATATACACCATATCTAGAGGCTGGCTCGACTAGGCCGCTCTTATTTCATTATTTATTAATATAATATATTGGCATACATATATATAACATACATATGTATATATACTTAAACATTTAATCAAAGAAATAGGACTAATAGAGAGTATCTACTTACAGAAGTACATAAGCAACAACAAAGACTAATGCCTACACACAAATATGGAATACGTTGTGCGTTCGTCCGATTCGCAAAAGAGCGCGGCAATATTTACATTCGTTAGAATAAATATATCATGTTCTCTAGGCCACTAGTTATAATTTGAACAGGCGACAAATCATTCATTTTGAATAAGGCTCTAATGCATGGCAATGGCAAACTATCGATGGCTCGATGGCCGAAATCAAATACAATTTGTTGAGGCTATTCCCTCCTGCCTACACCTCATCGTCACTGGCCTGTGAGCACAGGACCTGCTCCTGCCACCAGTCGTGCACCTCGTAGACAGCGTTGGCCTGATTGTTGAACGGCAGCAGCTTACCGCTGCCTCCAATCAATTGGCTTATCATTGCCGATGGACTGCTGAGCGGTCCGTGATGATGCTGATGATGATCTCCATAGCTATGCAGGGCAGCCGCTGTGGCAGCAGACGCATTAATTGCCGGATAGTGAAACTGTCCGATCTCACTATTGAGTTGAGAAAAAAAACTTGACGCCTTATTGGTCTCGCGCTGCTTTCCCAGCTGGCCCAGCTGCCCAGCATGCGGCAGCGTGGTCATCGAGTTCTTTTTACGCTGCTGACTGCTGATGTGCAGTCGCTCCTTATCACTCAGCGTGGATCGCTGCTGTGGATCGCTCGAGGTGGGTGCCAGAAACTTTCGCCCAGCCGAACTGCCCGTTGAATCACTGCGATTAAGAGCATATGCCCGCTTGCCGACTGCCATGACATAGCGGGCGCTAGAAACGTGCGGATCTGTGTGAGGCAGCACCACAGCGCTGCTACTGGCATCCTTCTCATCGTTCTCCGTTGAGCTTAAAGTTGGCGAGAAAGCGTCGCTTGTGGGCGGGCAAGTTCCAGCGACCGCGCCACTTATTGTGCTTATAGCTGACTTGTCTATTATACCACCGGGTGCTTTGTCCTCCTGCACATTGGCGCGCATCACTATCTGCTCATTGGTGGCACGTAGTCCCGCAATTAGCGAGTTTTGTTGCTTCTGTTGAGGGGGGAAATATAATAATAAAGCACTTGTTGTCAAGTTACCATATCAATTGACACTTACGCTAGCGTTTTGCGCTCGAATTTTCTTGAGACAACCTTCGAGCCAGGTACGTATTGTCATCTTGGCCACTTCCTCTTCGACTAGGTATTCAAATTCCTCGCGTGCCAGCAGCTCTTCCAGCTGCAGCGCCTTTCGTATGTCAACAGATCGATAAGACAACATACTGAAACACACATAAATTTGTTTATTATAGTTCGTAAGCCGCCATTGACTCTGGGCCTACTTAATGACATCGTGAAACGTGACGTCCTCGCCATTGTGCAGCTTGTCCAGCTCGTAACACATATACTTGAACAGCAAACGATCCTTTTGAGGATCACACTCTAACCGTCCCTTCAGAAGCCTCAATATAAACTTGACCCTTCGCACAGGTATGACGCCGCGCTGGTGTATATCCACTATATTCCAAGTGTTTTGGAAATTGCGGATATCTGCATAGGAGAGTAAAGCATCCTCCTCGTTCGAATAGAACAACGAAAAGTTCTCCATGATAATAGCTGTGAGAGACATTTCATGAGAAACTATCTATGAGACTAGAAACTTGTTTTCACCCACCCACAAGCAGATTGAGCACAATGTACGTAATTATCACGTAGAATGTGCAAAAATAAATCAAGCTTGCTGTAAAGTTGCCGCAATCCGTTTCCCAGTAGTTTTCACCTCGCGTGCAGTATGGAGGCTGCACCATGCAATCGTGCATGATCTTATTCCAATCTTCACCCGTGACAATGCGAAACAACATTGCAACGCCGGTCACTGGTGAACCGAAGTTTGCTCGGCGCCCTATACCTTCACCATATTTAACGGTACCTGAAATAAGGATATAAATATATACATATATATTTATAAGAAGGGTAACAACTTACCAAATAATATGGTACCAGCTAATGCGTAAAAGAAGACCAGCAGAAACATTCCAAAGATGATGAAAAATGACTTGCAGACGGACACGCCAACCGTTAACATCAACATCTTCAGTGTGGTATGCTTTCCAGTGATGGTAAAGAATCGCAGGATAACAACCATAAATCCAAAGAAGTACGACAAATCGTTCTGCAAAGCACAATCAACGTATATCAGAAAAGAGCCAAAAATATTTGTATATAACCTATTTATAATTCTCTCTACAGAAGACCGCAGCCACTACGGAAATGCAACCTAAACTATCTTTGATATTTACTTCACGTTTCTTTTTTTAATACTTTGTCCAAATGTATCTATCTTGAGAATCCAAATTTGGCAATTGACGCTCCTTTGTAAACAAAATATGCTCAAATAACTGAATTTTCTTTTTCGATCTACATACACTTTAACAAAACAAAATAAGGCCCTAAGTTCAATACAACTCAAATGTTCAATGAGTTTCCAAGCAACATCAGCCTTACCCTGAGAATAGTTTGCAGTATAATCCAGATGACACCAGCGACGGTTACCAGCAAATCGTATCTATTACGCCTGGATTGCCAGTATCCACGAGGTGTGAATGCAATGTTCTTCATAACCACTTCGATGACAAAAACAAAGGTCAGGACAGCACTCACAATGACTAGGCGTTCCGTGTGCACTTCACCTTTGATCCACTGAAATAAGGGTGAAGTTTAGAAGCTTCCATGTAAATCGGTATCCAATTTTATATTACCGTTATGGACAGCAGCATGCTGTTAATGAGCACCACCACAGCAATGACCCTCTTGAAGATAATGTGCTGCGTAATGTCGTATGTAAAGGCACGAATCTTGCGTCCGTCCGGACGTGGAGGCAAATGCAGTGGCTGAGCGATTTTGAGACGTTTCTTTAGATCACACCATCGGCGCTGATCAACAGTGAGCAGTGCTGTCCCCTTATTCTCTGAATAGTTGGCAATGACCACACCCACAAACAGAGTCAATCCAATCATGCAGCCCAAGAATATATAGATGTGAATGTAAATTGCATGAATCTGAAAAGGAAGGATGGGTAGCATTAGAGTAGGATAACTATTTCCATTGGGACTTGGCTTTTACCGGTCCAACAGCCTTGATGAGTACATCGCGCACATCTAGCCAGCCCTTAAACGATAGCACCTCGAAGAGCGTCAACATAGCATCGCCAATATTATCAAAGTTAAAGCGACGGGGATTGGCCCAAACTCGCGGCACAAGCATCGCCGGATAGGACTCGTCTGGACCGGGTGTCAGCTTCATTTTGGTGACAAAGACGCGTCGCATAAAGACACCAACACAATTCTCACGGCGCAGTATTGTCGGATCGTTGCAGCGTGCTAAACGACCACCGTACAGCTGTACTCCGTAGCTGGCAAAGATGAACATGAGCAGAATCAGCAGCGTGGATACCAATAAGATTTCCTTAAAGCCTCGGCACAGCTCATACACCACTTTTCTCATGTGCGGCACTAGCGTAAAGATTCTCAACGGACGCACGCAGCGCAGAATCATCAGCAGCTGGGCCGCCGAATTGGTGGGTATGTTGTGCGGCATCCAGCAAAGAAACGACGTTGAGACAACGTATATGAAGACGTCGAGTGCTGCAGCCACGTCCTTGATGTAGGCCTTGGGCGTGAAGAACAAACCATCGGCCAGAATCTTCATAGCTAGCTCCAGGCTCATGAAAATAACGAAGCCATATTCAGCAATCTGCAGCGTGGGATGATCCATCAGACGATAGCTGGGCGTCTCGAACATCATAGAAATGCACGAAAGCGTCGTGGCAAAAATCATAACCCAGTCCAGATAGGTGACCAGACCTAGGAAGTTACTAATAAATGGCATGCGAATAATATAAATTAGGAACGTTATTGAACCAGCGTGAAGGGCTACTTACTGCAAACTCTTGTACTGCACCTTGCGCTCTTTTCCGGTTAGGGGATCCTTCAGGCGCGCATCGTAACGTGCGTGCACGATCTTCTGACAAATCTTGCGGAAGCGACTCTCTCGGGGCACCAGAAATAGCGGCGTGTCGAAGAACGGATGATTTTCACGTAGATCTTCCTCGCGCTGATTGCGCCGCATTTCTGCCTGCTGTCGCTTCGCTTGCAACAGCTTGATGTCGAGATCGTGGGGTCTGGCCCGGCCGGAATTGGCTCGAGGTGCGGCTGCAATGTCACCGTTCTCCATCAGATGCTCATAGGTCTGCTTCAGCTTGATCGAGCCAGAACGGACGCTGCGACGTATCGAACGGGATCCGAATCTGCGAATTGGTAGCGTACACACATCAAACGAATCATGCCGCCTACGGGCAAAGTTCACTTACTTTTTCTGATCGACACGCCACGGCTTCGAGTGTGTGATGGTACCCTGGGACTTAAGGCCACCTTTCGTGCCCACTACTGGCAGCATAGCTGAGTCGCCAAGCATAAGACGTTGATTGTTGCTGTCGCTGTGGTCAAAGGAACAATTAATATTACTAACTAATCTTATATATTCGTGATACTCACTTAATAATATGCGTGATGGCCAGTTTTCGGAGGCTACTTCCAGCTGCTCGCACTTTGGCGGTTTTGTTCATGATGCGCACTGGCTTTTGCTTGCGGAAAACTACATTGGACTCCCAGCACTCGGACATGGGACGCTTGCAGTTCTCCACAAGCGATGGATCGTCCGTTTCCAGTTCAATTACGAAATGTTTCATGAAACTCTCACGCACTTTGGGTAGTATAAAGTCGTTGGGAATACGATGCAGAATAGTCATTTGAGGTGAGTCCGGAAATTTCTCAAAAATTCTCAGACGAAATGGAAGGGTTTCTTTAATTTCGGCGCTTTGTTCGCGAAACTTTAGCTGCTTCAGCTTCTTTATATCCTCGTCTAACTCCAAATTGTCCAAGATGACCGCCACGAAAAGACTGAGCACGATGAGCGTAACGAAAAGATGATAGAGTATGAAGTAAACGGCGACAAGCGGTGTAAGCGTCTTGCTAGTACGTATCATCGTCTCATCCATGACCTCCACCCACGCCTCCTGCGTTAGAATCTGGAACATGCTCATGAATGCTTCCGGGAACGACTCGAACTTGGTGAAGTCACATAAGAAACAAAACAGTTGCATTGAAATGCTGGAGCTGATGATGAGCAAGCACATGGTAAAGATGATAAGTGACCCGAGTTTCTTGCCGGGTCCGAAAATCTTGTACACAAAGCCCTCGAGCATGGGCGACGCTTTTATGAGGCGCACGACCCTCAGTACTTGAAAGTACGTCAATCCAGATAGATAAAAGATGGGAACTATATGCAGAGTGGTGCCAGCTGCCAGCAACAGCTCAAACTTGTGTATAGAATGCTTGTAGTAGCCGCGCCAGCCCAGGCAGTAGATCTTAAACAGTGTTTCCAGATCGAGCAGACACGTAAATATTACCTCGATGTAGTAATATCTCTCATAGAAGACGTGGCGAGGCCTGCCATCATGCTTGAATGCCATCGTCGCTGTCACAATGCCATTGGCTAGGATCACCGTCATAACCAGCATTCGGAAATATGGAGAGCGCAGAATGGCATGGCATGTCTCTGGCGCTAAGCCGCCGTGCTTGTTGTCATCGATCGTAACCAAACGCCAGCCCGAGTCATTGCCGCTGAGTATCTGGGAGGCAGCTGTCTTCTGTATGTGGCCCCTGGCGCCCCACATCTGTTGAAACTGGACGCGTATCTCGTTGAAAGTTTCCGTTATGACCGCAATAAACACATTCTTGACCAGCCAAGCCAAGAAAAATATCATAGTGCTGAAGTAGAATGCGGCACGCCATGCCGGAAGCGAATCGATTGCACGGTACATGATGAAGACCCATCCTTCCTGCGACGCGGCCTGATATACCGTAAAAATACTTGTTGCAATATCCTCGAAGCCATTGAAGCCAATAACGTAGCTACTTAGGAAGTCCATCTTCATGCAACGCATCCCAGGTGAGCACTGATAGCCGGAGTCAGGATCCATGGAGCAGAATGTATCGGGTATTGCCAGCGAATTGATTGTGAGTACACTAATGAGATAAATATATGATGGATTAGAAGAGCTCAAAGATGGCTACACTATGTATACTTACGGCCTGCCCTGGAGATCATAGCTTGTATTGTTCATAACGCAATGATTCTTGAGCTCTCCGAAGAACTGTACACCGAGCAGTCCATATAATGACATGAAGAATAAGAAGAAGAGCGTCACATTGTAGATTTGCTGACTCGAGCGTCTGAAAATAGGAATATTTCTGGCTGTCATCCACTGAGTCGAAATTGAGAGCTCGTCACTTACTTGAAAATTTGATTAATCCGACTCTTGGGCATACTAAATTTGAGAAAAACTCGCAGAAATCGTATCATAATGAGTGGACGTGGAGCCCTCATAATTGATAGATACGAGAATCTAAAAGCAAAAGGGCCAAAAGTTACAGAATTTGATTCAGTGAGCTGCATCACTGACTACTCACTTTGGCACGATCTCAAGCACCTCGAATATCTGGAGTATGATCGAGACCCAGAGAAAGCTCACCATGGAGGCATCAAACTGGCACCAGTGATCCTTCAAATAAGGTACTTCGCCCTGGAAACATTCAATGCTCGATCATTTTCGAATAGACCCCAACTTCATCATCAAAGTAACTTACGTTTAGAACTCCACGAATGTGCATTTTGGCAATCATTTCGGCTGTAAAGAGCACCGTCACCGCCGTATCGGACACAAAGGTGATATACTGCAATGAGGGATGACGCTCGAAGGTCTTGGGCGTATTCAGTGAAACTGACGCCAGTGAGACCAAGGCGCAGAGACGCATCAGCCGACGCACCCACAGCTTATTGACCCACTCAATGTCAGCGCTCTCGTTCAGCGACTCCTCCGGCCCGTAGTCAGCCAGAAAAGGCTCGCCGCCCTTGAGGCTTTGCTTTCTGCCAAGCATAATCTTATTCCCAATTCCAGTGGCGATTCCCAATCCGATAGGCGGCACACCCGTAATGGCGGCGCTGCCCACAGTGCTGCTGATGCCACCGCAAATGCCCATGCCCGCGGCAGCGGCTCCACCGCCCAGGCCGCCAATGCCACCCAACAGATTGAGGCCTCCGCCAACGCCGCCCACGGGGCAAACAGAAGCTCCTGCTCCATTGTTGTGGGCATTGCTAGTGGATTGGCCACTAATGACCGTTGTCGCACCCGCGACCGCAGCTGCTGACAAGCCGCCAGCCTGCTGCTGCATCCCGTAGGCAGTGCTGCTGCCGCTGCCCGAGTTCACAATTGTGGTCGGACTGTTGAGCACGCTAGATGCATCTTGACGTGTGCCCAATCCGTTGCAAGGACTGCTACCCGGCGATGGATTAAAATTTAAATGGCTGATTTGCTGCTGAGAGCTGCGCAGATGCGAGTGCGGATGCTGGTGCTGATGCTGGTGCTGCTGCTGATGCTGATGTTGATGAGGATGCGAATGCGGATGCTGCTGATGTTGCTGAGGTGTCAAGCTGTTTCCGCTGGAGGAACTGGTGCTGGCCGTCGCTGGCGTTGTGATGCCGCTGGCGGAATGAAAGCTGCCGCTGCCTCCCGTGCGTTTATTTCGAGCAGCTGCACCCAAGCGACGAATTTGTAAGCGGTCAATCATTCAAGCAGCGCATCTTGCTCCCGCCTGGGCCGTTGTATTGATTATAATATCGTACCGCCAAAACAATGGCGCAAATGTCTTCAACTTGTCAGCGTTTCTGTGTTGCGAGTGCCATCAATTAGTCACAATTCCTTCTGTCAATATACAGACATATACAGCTGTGTTCATAAAAATAGTAGTGCGACTGGAATGTTGGACAGCAAAAAAAAAAAAAACTATATATATATATATATGTTAATCTTAATACTCGATTCAAATTATTTTCGAAATATTGTGTTTAGCTGTTCAACCTTTCCATCGCACTACTATTTTTATGAGCACAGCTGTATATACGGCCCCAACCTTTGAAGCACTTTCAACCCCCATAAGCAGGACAAGGGAGAGCCATGTCACACATTCATAGGTATACGTATTCACTTGTCTTGTTTACCATACACATACATACATACACACCTATATACACATATATCGTACTTATGTCGCTGCCTTTGACATTACGTTTTTCTTACCAAGACTTTGCTAACATACTTTTGTTTTTAGTCGGAGTTTGCGCTTTTTTATCAGATGCCTCCATCTCAAAGGCGCTCCATGTGAAGCCAGATGTTTAAATCTCTACTCCTAAGTCAACTGGCATCGACTTCTTTTCAAATAAACAAAAAGCAAAAGCAAATAATGAAAATCAAACTTCGAACTGCAATTTAGGACTAACGAATGTTCGCTCTGAACAGCAAACGGTTAGTGCAAAGACGTACACAGATGCAGACTGCTCGGTCGGACAGAGTCTTGGTCAGGCGACTGCCTAACAGTTGACATCCTGCCAAATACAGATAGCAGGCTCTGGTCCGGCGCCTGCGCAATGCCAACGGCAGAAACGGGTCGATGACAACAGTGCGACTCACAGCAGAATTGCCAGAGTGGAGGGCGTCACGATTTGTAGGATAAACTACATAAAGTGCTACAACTAAACATGGGCGGATCATCATCGTCGCGTAATAAATCACCTACTCTGGGCTATCCCGAGCACGATGATCCGGCGTATCGCAAGTGCCAGGAGTTGAAGGCAAGTTCAATTATCTAATCTCGCGGACCAGTAACCTAATGAAGCCAATGCAGATGGAGCGCTGGATTCAGATGCACTACCAAATCAAGCAGCGGGAACAAGCGCTGGCCATTGCCCAGCATCGGGAGCTCTTCTACTGGCTGAGCGGTTTCTACTTAAGCGCCTTATATGGCTGTGCCAACTATTACCAGCGGGTCAAGCGTGCCTCGGCGCTGGCGCCGCTACTGCCGCTCACTTTTGTCATGGGATACTACGCGGATTGGGCTTACGGCAGCAAACTGCATCGCATTCAGGGTAAAACATCATCAATCATTCCCTTCATCGTTAATGGCCACATATATAATTCTCAATCAATTTTACAGCCGAGGCGAATATAATCATGGAACATGAGCAGGACCTGCTGCACTGGCCGGGTGGACTGCCAACGGTCGCTGGCATTGATGAGGCGCGTGTCGAAGTTCACATGGAAAAGAAAATGCATCCGCATCACATGTAGACAATTGTCCGGCCCCAATCTTAGCATCCTATCCATTGGCTCATCTATTTCGCTGACTATTTTGCTCAAATTTAATACTCAATCGAACGTCATTTATACATCGATAATGCATACTGCATATACATATGTATGTTTGTATGTATCTACATGTTTACATCAACTGTTCAAAGTCTTTTCTTCTCAGCTCTTTTTCTTCTCTATACTCCAATATATATATTTATATATATATATGTATTTGAATATGTATAAAATGTGTATATGTGCAACTGTGTTCAAAAAAATAGTAGCGCAACTTAAATGCTAGACAATAAAATCTTATGACAAACATAATGTTTTGAAAGCAATTTGTAGCGAGTCTATGTTTATGTTTATCACAAAATTTTATCATCCAACATTTCAGTCGCACTACTATTTTTATGAACACAGCCTTAAGTGCAAGTCTGTCTCGTCTAGTCTCCTGCAGAGCTGCTCCGAGTATGCACGTATGCAAATTTATTTGTTTTGATGTACACTTACACATGTATGTGTGTATGTACGACATGTGAATGCATAAATACATAGGCATATGTGCATAGTCAACCATTGCTCGTATTCATCTCCCATGCATAGCAGGAGTAGGAGATCTGATGCATTAGCCATGTCATCTATGCATATACATGCATACGTATACATATGCAAATGTCATCTCCCATGCATAGCAGAAGGAACAGATCTGATGCATCGCACCTCCGCATGTACATACATATACATATAGTTATACATATATATGAGCGCAGTTTTTGATGTATATTTATTCATTTACATATATGCTAACAAAAATATTGCATACATTCACATCGTCATGCATGTCGATTTCCTTACAAATTACCATCGGACTTACGTATATACTTCCTTATAAACTTATATTGATGGAGTATATGCGTCTGGGCGCTTTAGGTTCTGATGTTTTAAGACAATACTTCTTATATGATACGTTTAGGTAATTATTGTTACACTAATGTATACCAAGCTAGCAACCTTAGCGTAGAAAGCATCTAATAAAGAGTGTGTGTGTGTGTGTATGCGTGCGTGTGCGTGCGTGTGCGTGCGTGTGTGTATTGTAACCATGGTACCAAACCAAGAACCCAATGTCCAATTCATGTCGCACATGCCAATTAGTAGTGCATATGTCCATCCTCGAGCAGGCCGTCCTCGATCAGTGCCCGCGTATCCTTCTTGTAGTGCGTGTCACAGAACTCGGCGATGCGTACGCAAGCCTCCTCGAGCATCGTGCTGGGCACTGTCAGGACAATTCGTATGTAGCCCGGATAGGAGAAACAGCTGCCGGGTAGACAGAAGACGCTTTGCTCGTTCACCAGCTCCTGCACAAAGTGTGTGTCGTCTTTGAAGGCCAGAAAGCGCTCGATGCAGACACCAATCATCATGTACATGGCTCCGTTTGGCATGACGGGGTTGAGTCCGCGTACCGCCTTCAGCATTTTGTAGGCCAGCTGGGCATTGGTCTATGTTGAATTTGATTGGAAATTAGTGAAGTTTGTTAAAGCATTCCAAAAACAATCATTTCACTCACGTGGAGCACATCGATGACGCCATCAAAGTAGCTCTGCGGCGTCTTGGTCAGTATGTCGGGCAATGCGCCCTGGATGATCGTGTTCGTGCCGAGAATGCGGCCGCACATGTTCTTGAGACCGTTGATTGCGGTGCCCAGACGCTTGTGGTGATCGTGCACGATGATCCATCCCATGCGCCAGCCGGGCACAAGGAAACGCTTAGTGAGGCCACCGCAAGACAGCACTGGCACCTCGCGGGTTAGACTGCTGACCGCCACGTGCCGCGAGCCCGGGAACACAAAGTGCTCATAGATCTACAAAAAGAATATCAAAAAAGAATCAGGCCGAATTCAATTGAACGATTCGCACTATGCGCACTAACCTCATCGGCGATTATGGGCAGATAGTGGCGTTCGCAAATGGCAATCAGCTCCAGCAAGTGCGCCTCGTCGTAGACGCTGCCGCAGGGATTGCTCGGATTGTTGATGAGCAGTGCGGCGGTATTCGCATCGATGAGACTCTCCAGCTGCCGGAGATCGGCGCGCCACTGTTGCTCCGGCAACAGTTCATAGTAGCGTACCTCAATGTCCAAGCCTTCGGCCAGTGTGTGGTAGAGGCAAAAGCCTGGCCTCGGCACCAATATGTTCTGGCCGCGCTCGGCCAACGCCAATATGCAATACTCCAGCGCTGACGAACAGCCGCTGCAGAGCAGCACATCACTGGGATCGATTGTGCCGCCCGGGCGCTGATGTGCACTATACTGGGCCACCGCCTGGCGCGACGCCTCATGGCCCTGCGTATGGGCATAGCCATTGAACTTGCCGCTCTCCAGCGAGCGGAGCACAGCCTTCATAGTTTCATCGGCAGCTTTCAGGTTGCCGAATGTTGTGGGATCGCCTAAAAATGAAGTGAGTTTTCTATAAGATCTCTAGAAAATCTTTTAGCAACTAAAGCCACCCAGCCTCCCATTGTGTGCATAGATCCTCACTCAATTTCCCTGGCTCACGGCCTAAAACTCGTTTAGCGTATTTTTGCATGTTTCCGCCTTGTCATGACTCCCATGTGGGATACAGCACAATAATATGCCACCTTCTAAGCTAATTCGATTCTTGATCTGGCTTCTTGATTCTCGAAACAGGTGAAACTACATTTTATGCAAATGCAACAAAAACGCGCGCGCGCGCGATGAAAAATAAAAAATAAAAATAAAAAAAAAAATGATAATAATAATAATAATAATAATGTGTAACAGAGCTCGAATTGTGGCTTTAGAACAGCCCTATCTAGTAATTTCGAATAAATTAAGAAGCAATACGCAATATGCGAGCATCGTAAAAATGCATATGAAGCTGAAGAAAGTGGCATAGCAAAACCTTTTTAATTACCTACGACCAGATCTGGGTATCAATATGTATTATATTATTATATAATATACACTATATATATATATATATATATATATATTTGATAAAAAAGAAATGTATTTTAGCTGCTCGAGTGCTTCAAGAAACAAGTTCCAGTTTAGCAGAAAATAATACGATTCAATAATATTGAAAAGCAGCTCGAAAAGTTGGAGCTGTGTCTCGAAAGGGCCCCCAAGACCCAAGCAGCCAGTCGGCCAACCGGACAACCGGCCAACCGGCCAACCAGCCAACCGGCCAGCCGCCCAGAGACAAGAAGCGAGATTTGGCACAACTAAATATATATAATCAATTCAAATATATGCCTGTAATTTTATAGCATATAAAATAGATTTATAAAATATTCTAAGACGATCAGACGATCGAGTTAGAGCAACTCTACTACTAACTCACCTATGGACAGGGGTATCATGGGCTTCTGTGGATTGGGCTTGATCTGCAGAGCCTCGACAATGTTACGAATGCGATTGTGTGTGTTTAGCGACAGAGCCGAGCCCTTAATCTGCCAGTCGGTGCGATGCTTGGCATCATCGTGTATTTTCTGCGAGTGCAGCTCCTGGGCGAGCGTCTCGTCGACGACGACTCCGCTGTCGGGCGTTGTTGCCGGGGAGCCGATGGGGCTACTGCAGCTGCTTTCAAACTTGTAGTCTTTGCTGGCAGCACTGCTAGGCATTATCACCAGGCAGAGTATGAACAATTTTCGACACAGAAAAAACAAACAAAAAAAAAAAAAGAAAAGTGCTAAAAGAAAGTCAACAAAAATATGGAGGCAGTTGCCGACGCGCTTCTGAGGCTTCTCGGTAGTTCAGTATTCAAATGAAAGTAAAGTTGGAATCCTGATTTTCATTCCACACAAGCATTAGTGATGCAATCTCGCTGAGGCTCGAGTTAAATGGCGTTGGCGTATTGTATTAGGTCGATGCGAATTCTGGGCTAAATCAAAACTGATTTACTCGGCTGATCTCTTGGTGCTTTTATCGGCTCTGGCTGCGCCGCTTGGCCGCTTTAATATATACGCGATATATATACGATTTTCTAAGACATACATATCTACGGCACGGGGCCGAGCCGAAGAACAACAACTACTGAAACTTCGGCTTGAGCTCGGGGGCCTATCACTGATTTGAATACTGTTGTCGATCGATCGATCGGTCGGTCGGTCGGTTAGTCGCTCGCTCGCTCGATGGAGACAAAAATAAGTAAATAAATATACATACGAACATACTTTTGCATATAAACAATATGTAGATTTTGTATAAAGCCTGATTCGACTTGGGACAAGATTTTTTAGTTAAAAAACAAAACAACAGCAGCAGCAGCAGCAGCAGCAGCAGCAACAATGCTTCATTTGCAAAATGCTTAAGTTATCTCTTGATAACCAGCCGCAATTTGATTACAATATCATTTAGTATTTAGTCAAGAGACAAAACAATTTCATATTACAAACAATTCGGCCATAGATACACGAATACAGTTCTTTATTTCATAAATATTATAGTTAGATCTATTGTGGCTTAAAGCGCAGTTTGCTAATCAGGCTACGGATATTCGCATAAATGCATATGCATGTGGTCTATTAGGCGCTATGACGCCTGCTGCCAATGGGAAATGGCAATCGCGAAGACGACGCAATATCTGCGAGCTCACACAAACAAACAAACAATTTACGGCTAACTATTATGGCAAAATAAAAATAAAAAAATAAAAAAAAAAAAAAAAAAACAAAGAGAGAGCGAGAGAGAGATGCCGATCTGGACCACTATTGCGGTATTGGCTGAAATTTACATCTGTTTTTACATACATTCATATATACATATGCGCACTTGGCTTAGTCACAGTTACTATCTACTATATTTAACCATATGCTAAATTATGTCAGCAGGCCACGCCATACTGGTTCGATACCGCCGCGAGCGAGCCTCCTGTTTGCCTTCTTCTGCGCAGCTCGAAACTCGTTTCATTATCGGTGTCCTAAAAAGCAGCTGTATCGCCCAGCCGCATGCCAAAAGTGTAAATGTCAATGGGATCCATAGTAGATTTATCACCATCAAAGCTTCACATAAACATATCAAAAGAATATCAAATAAATTTCACTTTTTTATTTTCAAAATATGCTAATCACTTTTTTTTTATTAGAAAATGTCTTAAAGCGGCTCGATCGAATCATCCATCCATCCGTCCATCCATTTAACTGGAGTCTCCTTATTTGATGCATGGAACTATTCAATTTGGTGCATGCCAAAGGTAAGTAAGACACGGCTTTGACATGTTTCAATACAGATACTAGACATATAATAGTCGATAGGTATTAGTATTAGAGCGGTTAAGTGTCTAGTTCAGTAAAGATATAGTTCTCACATAGAAATACATATAATAATATAGATACATACATATACATACACTTATGCATATATTTATATATAGTTAGTTATAAACTGGTATTTAAATGTATATTAATATGAGCTATTGATATTTGTTTCGTGTATCTGAATCTGATCGCAAACCATTTATTGTTGCATATAAAGATCAATTGAAATTTCGCCTTAACGCATCATTCGTTTCGGTTAACATACACACACACACACATAAATATACAAATATGCACGGCAAATATATTGTTTATCATAGTTCATTCACATATTTTTTATATAATACAATATAGTGAGTACTCTTAACATAGAACGTGTTAGCTTGATTGACAAAAAAAATATATGCATATATTGACATGGAAATAGTTAGACTTATTTTATATATAATTTGACTTAAGTTACATCTATATAAATGAGCACAAAAAAAAAAGAAGACTTTTGCAGCACTTTTCACTCGGCTGGCAATTAACATTAAACTGTACAAAAGAAAAAAATAGGCCACGGCAGGATCAGCTCATCTGATATCTATATATTGCAGTTAAACACATCTATTTGCGTTTAAACATGTTGCTGAGCCGTCGCTTGGGTGGCGAGTTCTGTAACGGAACAATTGAATTTTCTTATATTAAACGAAATTGGATTGAGATCTTGAATATTGATATAAAGTCGCCTGCTGCCTGCTGCCTGCTGCCTGTTGCCTGCTGCTTGTTGCCTGCTGCATCCTCACTTTGGACTACTTATTGCTAGAGAAGAAAGAGCACCAAGCTCACGACTGCTGTGGCCACGAGATAGCTACAAAACGGCATTAGAATTATAAACAAGACAACGCCGAGACTCAGAGACTGCTTAAGTCCCATGCGACGCCGTTGGCGGCGCCACAGACGCATCAATATATTACCGTGCTTGGGATTGGGCAAGAGTTTCAAGTCGCTCAGGCGGTCCATGGTGGTGACGTTTATTTGCGGCAAGCGATGCGTGCGAATGTGACTCAGCGAGTAAGTCGTCCACGATTGCAGCGACGAGCAGTTGGTATTGCAGCTGGCATTCGAGGTGTTTGCGGTAACATTAGATGCGCTGTGCGGTTTCTTGTGCCGCACAATTTCTACTAGTCCGGGACTGTATTGCAGTGGCTGCAATTCAAATGGCGCTGTAGACGCTGTCTGCCGGCAAAGTTCTTCAAAGTGAATATCATGACTGAGATTGTTGAAGGCGGCGGCGGCACTGGTGCTGGCGCCGTCACCAAGCCATGCGCAAACGTGATCCTCCTCAAATTGCTGTAGCGCAGCCAAGTTAGAGTCGAGGTCGCAATCGTATTTGGCGACCAGCGCCTTCAACAAAGCTGGCTGCTGCTCCTCTTCCCAATTGGAAAACATGTTATTGACCGCGGCCTGGTCCACACTGAACGTGGCTGCTTCATCCATACTTTGCTCAAGCTCGGATTCCGCCTTAATATCCATGCAATTCCAAGTTCGCTTATCCAATAGCATCGTGGCGCCCATTACCATCAACGAATCATTGCGATTGTGCACACAGTAATTGTTGTTTTCGTTCGGCTCGCCTAGCGCATACGTTCCATTGCCAATCTGTATAGTTTCCTTGCTATCTTCTTCTGGGGTATTGACGTCAGCATCGAGCAGATGCCTGCCTCGATCGAAACATCCAATACGTTGATCTTTCAATTTGTTGCGCTGCTGCATGCGCTTAAAACTCATCTGCGCCGTTGAGGACAGTCTGGCGCGTGATCTGCCTCTGTTACCATACAAATGAATAGATTTGCGTGAAATCGATTTACGCTGACGTCCACTTGAGACACTTTGCGTAGCGGATGCCAGACTACTGCTGGAGCTGGTAGTTATCAAACGGCGGCGACAAATGCTCGGCCTACCGTCCTGATCATTAGTCAGTGCCAAAGGCAAGGCATCGTTTAAATGTGGTGTGACATTCTGCTCTTGCTCTTGCAGCTCTTGGGCATCTGGTGGCCCAGCGCAATTGACAATCTGTTGCCGCTGATCATAGAAGGAGCGGCTGCTGCGCGGTGTCGATGTACAAAATGCTGTTTGCAATTTGCGCCGATGCATAATGCCCTTTAACAGACTCTGTTTGCGCTGACGCCGCCTCTGTGAAGGAGCATATTATTTTTTTTATTGGGCCGTTGCGGTATCAACCACACAAAATCACGAGGACGTTTATAAAAAAGAGCACGACAACAGGCAGTAAACACAGGATATACATATGTATATGCTATAAACAAAACACCAAAAAGAGACGACAGAAACACACAAATGTTCACCGCTGGCTTCTTACCTCGTCGCGTGGCAGACATTGTCCGCCACCGCCACCACCACCACCTATGCCACTGCTGCCTATGCTGAAGCGAGATGTGAAGATCTTAAAGCGGGCTGGCGTCTTGGCAGTGCCATTATTATCACAAGTCTCACGTAGTATTTCCCGGGGCGGCTCCGAGCCGCCAAACGACAAACGGCCACCATTTTTACTGGGCGTTGGTGGACCCGGGCGCTTGTAGTGAGTGCCCATGGACTTCTTGCGCGTACCCAAACTGTTGCTCTCTGTAGTGCTCAACAATGCACTCATGCTGTCATCCAGGCTGTGTGGTCCATCCTGTCGGAGATGCATTGTATCAAAACACATTTGCCATTTAGCATTAGACAAGCGAAAAGCCTTCGCTCTCAACACTCTCTTCCCCTTGGTTTTTGAATGCTTACTTTGATATCGTCCTCCTGGGCGCCCAGGTCATACTGTGCCGCATATGCGCTCTTCAGATGCGGCGGTTGCAATGAATTCCGATATTGAAGTTCTTCGGTGCTTCAGGTAGAAAAAGAATATATATATATTTTAAATAATGCATTTGCTGGCATGGTAAGTAATTAACGTACGTCATGTTTGGCACGGTGCCCAGCTTGAGATCGGTCAGGTAGGTGTTATTGAAGACCTCACCCTCTTCGTCTTCCATTGCAAGATTGCTGCCAAGATTGCCAGATGGTGCACTTGGCCGCTTGAACGGCTGCCAGTCGTCGCCAGTTGCCGGAGCTATCGCTGCCTGTTCAGCTTCCTGTAGATGCCGCAGCTTCGTACTCAGTATGACATGTTTCTTTTGCTGCTCCAAAAGCTTCTCATTGAGCCGCACAATCTGATTAGATAGCTTTCGCGTATGCTCCTCATACTTTGTGATCTACACAAAGCATGTTAATTATGGAAGATGTGCGAAAGTGAGAAGTGTTCAATCAATGCGTGTATTATGTAGATAGATAGATAGGTAGATAGATGTATCAACTCACCTGAGCATTCAGCTTTTCCAGTTCAACCTTGTTGTTAGCCGCATCGCGCTCCTGCTTCTCCTTGATGCGGGTCACCTCCGACGTGTATAATGTGCGCTATGGTTGTCAGATCGTGTGGTTTTCAGAGAGGGGTTAGTAGTGAGTTGTGAATGTTACGTGTGAACGGTAGCAAATGAGTGGTGAGTGGTGAGTGATGAGTGATGAGTGATGGTAGGTAAGAGCAGAGGGATAAACAAGATCGAAAGCAAACAAGAAAAGACAAATATTTAATACATTTATGATTAGCTTTATCACTTTGCAGCCAGCGCAAAGTGAGTGAATCGATATTGCAAGCAATCGATACTCTCAATATTTAGTTAACTCTAACTTAGATTTGTTTTTAGTCAGCAACAAAATATTTATTAAACACATAATAATAATAATATCATAGACAAATATACAACGACATTTATAAAAATATATTGAACTTAAAACTCGGACGGCTTTTTAGGCTTCATGCTAACAACAACATTGCTAGACTTAAATATTAAGTATGCCGTGCCTAAGCCCAAAAGCACCAGCATTAATGTCTTGAAAAGCAAAACTCGCTTCGGCCCTTTAACTGTATACGTCTGGGTGATTTTGTCATCTGTGTCCAGCCGTTGCAAATCAAATGCTACAAGATCTTCGATCTAGTCAATTTCATAAATTTTGTGTATGCAAAGTAGTGAGTAGTAAGTGATAAGTGGCAAGTGGTGTGATAGTAAGTATTGTAGTCGGCGGAGTAGGGAGAGAAGAGGAAACAAAGAAAATTCATTTTAAATACCGTGTGATTGACAATCTAATTTAACTACTTATTGGGTTTTGTTTGTAAGCGTATGCTAAATGGCAAAGTTTAAGCAACAGCTGGGTGAATCGCCTCTCTTCTGATGATTGCTAGAAATGATTTTTTTTTTTTTTATCAGTCCCAACCAACAAACAACACACACAAATATAACAAAAAGACAGATAACTACGGCAGAGCAAACTAATATAAATACATTTCAACATTTACATGCTCAATTCAAATTAGTTCGTATGACGCTGAAAACAATTGAAGTTAGTGCAAGCAAGAGAGCTCGAGTCGGGAGTGCCCGACTAGTAAATATCCTGAATCCTGCACAGAGCTGCTATTCCATCATCATTATTTCTTGAACTCTTGACCTTGAAATCTCTAGCTCTTGTGGTATTCAAGCTATGCTTGAAAAACGAAAGCCAATTTTGGGTTATTATCGAATGAGAATGATAAGCTTAACCAAGTATGGTATACATACGGATGGACAGAGGGCGGACAGAGGACGGACAAACGGCCAGGCGGACAGAATATATATACTTTATAGGGTCTACCACGGGTTCTGCTGCTTCTCACATGCATTTTCATCTCTTGACTACAAGTTTGTCATTAATCTTAAAGCCAGCCGTTCCTTAAGTGGACGCACAAAACTTGATTATCTAACTGAATGTTCGAAGTGTAGAGACTAATCTCAACTAATTAATAAATAACTATTTGGCGATATTAAAGAAAGCCAAATTGAAAATTGAAAAAACTTTCAAATAAGCATATAATTGAATTGCTCAGCGTCATAGTGGGCTAATGCGATATTGTGTGTACAAGAGAACTAATTGATGTAGAAAACGAAAATACTTTAGGCCAGTGCATCAGACAACAGCGGGAATACGAGTACATTATGAGCAACAACTCATTGGACATTCACTTACCATTTTTGTTTTCATTTTTTCAAGCTTGCCCTCCATCTCAAGACGTTGATCCTTCAGCTTTTGCTCACAGCGCAACATCTCATCTTTGGTTTCGCGATACTTTGCCTGCAATATCTGGCAATCGAGCTCACGCTGATGCAGCTTGGCGCGCTGCTGTTTCAATTGTTCCTGCGCCTCGAGCAATTCGGTAGAGTTGTGAGTCTCCTTCTCCAATGTTTGTAATGCCTGCTCGTGGATATTGCGGGTCTCAGCAATTTCATAATTGCACTTTTCTAGCTCTTCGTTGAGAGTATTCAGTTTGCGCTGATAAAGAGTGTCACGATCTTTCGACTTGTTGCGCTCTGTTTCCAGTTCCATCATCTTAGCACTTAGTTCACACTGCACGAATTCGTGTATGGCCTTCATTTTTTCGAGCTCCTCGCGTAGCTCGGCTAGCTGCGACTCCAACTGGTGCACATTTGAGCGCTCTGTGGCCACCTGTTCAGCAGTCAGTGCGGCATTGTCTTCCTTCGCCTGAATGAGACTACGCACTGTCTCATTAGCTTCCAGCAGTTGACTGTTCAATTCTACTTCTCGTTTCTTTTGCTGCACAATCTCTGAATTGAGGGCGCCAACTTCAAGGACCAGCTTCACTTTGTCATTCTCAATCGATTTCAACTGCTGCTCCAGGCCGCGAACTGCGCTGTAAGTTTTTTTAGACTCTCTCTCAAGCTTGTGAAACTGCTGGCGAGATGCTTCGCATTTAGCGTCTGTCGAAATGCGCTGTTGCTCCAAGCTGGCCTGCTTCTCCTCCGATCGGCTCGCACGCTCCTTGCTCGTGCGCAACTCCGACTGCAAGCTCTCCTTTTCATTTTGTAATGCAGTAATAAGCTCTGCCTGTTCGGTTTGTTTCAGTTTAGCCTGAGCCATTTCCCTTTGCGATTTAGATAAAATTGCCTGCTGTTCGCCCAGTTTGACGGCTATTTTCTCCAACCGCTTGGTACTCGAGTCAAGCTGTCCTTTGGTCTTCTCCAGATCTTCCTCTCTCTTAGCGAACAAGCATTGAAGATCTGTCAGTTGTTTTTCGATAATGCGCTTCTGATCCATCAGCTGTATTTGCTCCTGTTCTAGGCTCAAATTTTTGTGCTGTTCCACCTTTACCAAGTCTTCCAATTCATTAATCTGTGTTACAAGAGATTCTTGGCTTTGCAACTGTTGCAGCGCCTTCTGCAGATTTTGCTGTGTCTCATTATGTTTGAGTTTGACCTTCTGAAACAGCTGCATTTGTACGCCAATCTCGTCTCGCAGTGCCTGAACCGTAGACTCGCTCTTTCGAACGAGCTCTGTTTTATCCTTGAGCTCCTGCTCCAACTGTCCTTGCTTCGCATTAGCAGCCTTCAGCTCATCTTTAATGTGAACCAGCTCTAGACTCAGATCTTGGCGCTGGACTTCAATTAGATTTCCATTTTGTACAGTTTCGTCATCAGCAATAGTTTCAAGCTCACGCTCAAACTGCGATTCAGTTACATCGTTCGCCTCTGTCTTCAGCTCTTGCTTATAAAGCACTTGCTCGATACCAACCATTGTGTCCCCATTAGTCTTGGTAAAGTCATTATTATCTTTGTGGATTTGCAGCTGTTCACTGATTTCTTCGCATTCAGCATTTTTGTGTTGCAGTTGCTTCGTTAATTTGTCACATTGCAATTCTAATTGTCCTATTTTACTTGTCAGTTTCAGAATAGTATCGCTGTACTCCCGTTGCAATGCGTTATTTTCTAGTGTTTTTAGTTCTATGGACTGTACTAGAGTACGATCTAATATCTTACATTTATCGGTCAGTTTTTCATATTTGGCAACCAGCTGTGAGATCTGATTGTATACGAATTTCAGTTTCATGGGCAAACTATCGGCATTAACTTCATCAATTGGTAGATTTATATATGAACTGATTGTGTCTAGGATGTCCGTAGTGATGCTATCAACATCATTTAGATGCCCAGTTTTTTCCAATATCTCTGATTCCTTCTTTTTCCACTGGCTGTGTATTACATCTAGCCTAGATAATAACATCTGTTCGACCTGTCCCAAACTATTTTCAGTGATGCTTCCCGAAATTGACTCCATATTAAATCGAACGCTAAGCGTAGCGATGAAGCACTGCAGCTCCTCTTGCTTGTCGTTTAGCTGCTTCTGCAAGTTAGCAACAAGTTCTTCTTGCGAATTAAAACGCCCTTCCTCTAGTTCTTGGCAACGACTCAATGTGTTTTGCTTTTGTGTGGCTATACGCTGCTCTAAACCATGAATTACACTGCAAAGTTGAATTAATTCGGAGCCCACTTGAACAAGTTTTTCATCCTGTATTTCTAGATCTTTAGTAAGCTTTTGAATTTTCTGATCGCGTGTGTGCAATCCATTTACAGTTTCCAATAGTATAAACTGATTCTGGTCTTGCTCCACATTCATATCTCTTACTCTCTGCTGTTGCTCTTCATAAATCTTTTCGTTCTGCATATTTTGCTGATATAGTGTGTCGTACTGAACCTGCAGTTGCTGCACACGTTGCTGCTCTCTCTCATAGCGGACGGTCAACTGCTCCATGCTACGCCCTATCATGGCCAATAATTCTGAATCACCTTGTGTCTGGGCCATGTCGATCTGATAGGGTTCCACGATCGTTAACAGTGTTCTCACCAAGTTTTTTTTTTCAGCCGCAATTGTTTCCAGCTGATCGCGCAAATCTTCGTTTTCCAGCTCTTTCTCGCGCAATTGCTTATCTATGACGGAACAAGCCAAAGTTTCCGGAGTCGTATCCATGCTGCCCGTAGACTGTGTAGTTTCAAGCAAATCCGAGGAAGCGTTTAGAACCTCACGACCGTTATGCAACTCAGCGCGAACCTCCTGCAGACACTGCTGCAGCTCCAATTTGTCACGCTCCAGACAACCGATTACTACGTCCTTTTCTGTTAACAAATTCGTAACCTTTTCCAGACGCGGCTCCAGATCATTTATTTTTTCCATACATACGACTACCTGATTTTCGGCCAGTTTGTGCTGTGAATGAAATACAATATTTGAAAAGAAATTACAAGCAATCTTTTACTACAAATCAAAAACAACTCTAACAACTAAGCTCATGCTGTGCCATAATTTGAAATTTATAAAACTTCTCTATGTTGAACGAAACCAGAACTCAAATACTTTACACAGCGTCGCCCAAATATCTTCTCCAACATACTCATCATTTCTCAACCTTTTCAACTCACAGGTAATTGAAATTGACCTTGTTCTTATAGTGTTCAAGATAAAGTTGAAAAAAAAAAAATTGAATTTACTTTAATATGAGGGAACGTCGCACTGAAGACAATTCCTAGCTCGCTTCACTTAGTTACGTCTACTGATCAAGATAAGATATATTCATCTTTCTCTATCATCATCTATCATCAGATATATTCATCTATTTTATATTTAATTATGTAGATATTGCTCTATTCTAGATAAAAAGAGTTCTTCACTTTTGTGGCTGCATTTGAATTACCGCAAGCATAGCATTAATTTTAATTGATATGAACTCTTCAACTCTTTATGTACTATGTACTAATTACACCTCATAAACAGGCGGCAGGTATCAGGGATCACATATGCCCAATTAAATATATGTCAACATTCCTGAACAGCCAACTGCAGCTGACTATGTCTGCCTCGATGTGTGAGGACTTTAAGAGCTAATCCACATATTTTACAAAAAAATTTCAACTAATTTCGTATTTGAGAATTTACATAGTTCGCTTCTCTGCTCTCCTAGCCGTAGTCATATGGCAATAAAATCATATATAAATTATTTTTTCTATCATTACAAAACAAAGAACAACAATATTTACAAATTATTTCAATCTATATAACCTGCTTAGATTAATTTTCCCTTTTCCCCTTTTTTCTATATACTATTTGCTGGCTTGCAAACAGTAAACCTATGTGATTCAGTGTGACTGCAAGACACAAGAATTGTCTATATCTATATATATATATCTATATATATATATATATATATATATATATATATATATATATATATATATATATATATATATATATATATATATATATATATATATATATATATATATATATATATATATATATATATATATATATATATATATATATATATATATATTGGCATCATACCTTATGCGTTAATTTGTCAAATTTGGTCTGTAACCATTGCAATTCTTCCTTGCTTTCGGTAAGAGCAGTATCCTTGTTGTTAATCTCTTTAAGCAGCTGTCTTTTTATCTGTTATTGCGATAGAAAGGAACAGATATTAGTAAAAGGTTCAGGTAAGCGGCGTCTACCTGCGGCGCGTTCAACAACATTCAACATACATTCTCAAAATCGGTGGGCTTAGAGTTGTTGCCACAATTGCTCTCCTCTTTATCATTTTCCTGGGAGGCCGCCGTCAGCTTGGCCAGTTGCTTCTTCTTCACTTTGTTTTCTTTTTTAGGTATAAAATTCAAATTAAACTTGTGCTTCAAATTCGAATCGAATCGACTATAGTTTTGGCCTCTACCTTTGCTAAGCGAAGTGATTATTTGCTCATTCTCTAAAATTTGATCCTCCAACACAGTCTTTTCATAACGCTCGGTTTCCAGCTGAGCCTGCAAGAGTTATTATTAATTATTTTTGAATATTGTTGCTGATAGTTGGGTTGTAAGATTGTTTATATGTAGTTCCTTACACGTAGACCCAACAGCTCACGTGTACGCTGTTCGAGCAGCACTGTTTTGGGTGTCGACGGAGCTTGATTTACGCTGACATCCATCAAGCCAGTCAGATCGCGTTGCATTGGATTGGGCGTTGCAAAATTCGAACTGCCAGTCGCATCATTGTCGATTGGAGCCGAATCCTTGTTGCTGCTCTCTATGACGGCAGATTTTGTATCGCAGGTATTGGGCTCGGACGGCGAGATAGAGCCATGCGTCTGAGTCTTGATCGGAGACAACTCCGCATCATTGCTCTCAACAATATCATTGATATTAGCAATGGTGTCGCGCAAATGACTGCGAGTCATTTCTGGATTCTTCACAGTCTGTTGAAAGAACGACGCAATGCATTGCTGCGTGCTGTCTGGCAGACTTTTGCAGATACTATGAAAGAATTCGCTCGGACACTGTACGCAAGTGTAGTGCATGAGCAGTGTGTAGATATAGACGTAATCTGTTTTCATTATGCGGCCACTGCGCTCCAAAAGTGGCTTAAAATTTGGATAGATATCTACAAAGCAAAAGGATTCATTGTTTACTTATAGAAAGTGTGTATTGTGCTTTAACGTGGGACTGCACCTTTTAGAAAAGCCAGTAGTTGAGTTGGGGTATATGGAGACGGCCGTTGGGGCGACAGTGCAGGGGATTCAGCGGGCAGCTCAAGCTGAGAAAAGTGCGCATAATGCAGGAAAAACTCAGTGATGTCGGAATCTTCTAGACATGTAATGTCTCCAATAAAATTGCATTTTTGCACCTAGTTGTAAATAAAGATAAACAAATTATTGCACGTACGTCTAATCCATTTCCGGTGACAGCAAGTCTCTTTAAACACTTACCCACTGCAACAGCAGTGATTTCCACACACGTAACTCCATTTTCAACTCAAAACAAAAAAAAAAACGAAAAAAAACCAAAAAAAAAAACAAAAAAAAAGACAACAAACTGAAAAGATGCGAATTAAGACTGCACGTTTGCTTGACTGCGAAAGAAACAACACTTTTACGATATTATAATAATTTACATTATAATAATTTGCACTTTTTCTGCAACTCGCACGTGTTTTAAGTTCAATCTCGGTAAATTCGACGCTTGTTTGAAACTGCAGAAAACTGTCTTCAGACGCTAACAAAATGGGCGCGCTTGTCGCGAATTGCGATACTTTTACTGATCGAATAGTATTGAAAAAGAAAAAGATCTCGATTATTTTATTTTATGCACAACGTTGTCGTTAACGACTAGAGCAAGTTCACGGAAATAATTAAATGAAATATATTTTAGCTATGGAAACGAAGTTTTGAATGCATGGCTACTATAATTCCGTTTACGAAAATCACTTTGACATTGTTTGTAAGGCCAAAATGAGTAAAACATTTATGAGAGTAGAGATCGATCAAAATAACTCGATAAATTACTCAATCAACCGTCAGCGTAAATATAATATTCCAGACTACTTTATTTTATATATAAATTTGATAAGCCAGACTAACCAGTAATTTTCATATGAGTCAAATCAGACATTAGGCGAGTCTAAAAATTTTTTTTTGCTTCAGCTAAAATAACTTGAATAAAATTTGCGTTGGCGGCTCCTCCATTAATTCATCATATACGAATTCCATCAATGTTATACTCATTTTGGCACTGTTATTCTTTCTTTAACTTTAAAAACAAGTATGCCATTAAATTTATACTTCGGCAACGGAAATGGGCAATCAAAATTAAATAGATTTAGATTAAGCCACGATTTATTCAGACATTTCTTCACTACGGTGACTAAACCAAACAATAACCCACTAAATAATTGGCAAGAAAAACATTATATGCAAACAGTGCCGAAATGAGTAAAATATCGATAAGAATTGATATTGGATCAACAGATTGATATATCGAAAGATCAACCACCAACGTAAATTTAATTCAAATTTTATTACACCCTCATTTATTTCATAAATATTAAAATATATTGCCCATAAAACTTATTTTCGTCAAAGTGATAGAGATGAAAATATCAAAATTCAATAGAAATGTTATAGACTGTACGCAGCACGAGATTATCATTTGTTGTCGATATGAAATATTAATTTACTAATTCTGAGTGTATGTAGATCTTACTACATACATAAAGTTCTCGTATCCCATACACAACATTTACATATTTCAAGTTCAACACACATTAAATTCCACAAAAACTCATTTTAAATAGTAACGTCTGGACATATGTAAATATAAACAGATCTATCTCATCTATGTGCCCTGCAAAGTATAAGAAACGGACATAGAAAACAACATTTAGTTTGTACATGAAGCATGTGTGCAATTGTTTTGTGTGCAAATGAGTAGATATGTATGTTTGGACTCAAGACACAACGTCTGCAAGAGCTTTTCGGCACGGGGTTCTGGCCATCTTCTGCCCGATCACTTCCGCAGCTACAGCAGTGATACCTCTTCAAGAAGTAAGAATGCTGTAGTCGAGTATGCCCGACTAGCACATATCCTGCAGCCTGTGCAGAGCTGCTGCCGACGGACGGCTAGGCAGATCGACTTGGTTCGTTGTCCTGCTTCTAGAATATATATGGGATCAGCCACGCCTCCTTCTGCCTGTGAAGGATTTAGTCATTATATACTGAATTTCTCATAAATTTTTATTTTAAGAAATGAACAGGTTTCACGTGGTATGCCTTAGTCGACCATTATGACTATATAACCATTATAGCTATAATACTTTTCCTATTCTCCAGTCACACACATATGCACTGGGCCTAAGTGGCATACCAGGCACTGGAGGTACTATTCGTTAGCTTAGGCCTGAACTAAGCTGAGAAGAGCTTATGGGCGAAAGTGTATTTAAGCTTCGGCTCGCCGAGTGCTCAAGCACACATTCAGATCGATATAGATATAGATAAAGATATAAATATATAAATACACTTGCCATGTGCTCACAACTTTTGATGTAGGTATGTACGTATGTACGTATGGTATGTACGTATGTAGATTCACACATATTCCGAATCATTTACTGTAATGTAAATAAACAAACAGTAAATATTGTGTGTGCTGCTGCTGGCTTCGATACATACTTAAAAACAAATGCTCGGCCACAAAAATGTTCGAACCGAAATGTTCGTGCGGATGGGAGAACTGGAGAGCTGAGGAGCTGAGGAGCTGGCGAGCTGAAACTAAAGGCAACAAAATAACATTAAACGATGTCTCGATGATCGCTTTGATTTTCATCAGATCGGTTCGGTTAGCATTGTCGATTGTTCAACGCTCCGGGTCGAAAGTAATTCTCTAGTTCTGCCGTTCTGCGTTCTTCATATCCAGTTAGCGGACATCTATCGTTTCTCTTAGCCAGCGCGTGATCTTAAGCAGCTCAATGCCAGCGGTCCGGCAGCCAAGCCATACAGTGCGCAGTGCAGCAGCAGCTGCTGCGCTGGCCATGCAAATACCAAATGTGACCGATTCGCTGGAACGTGGCAAGAGCAGGACAAGCATTACGTCCATGTCGGATGAGGATATCATACAGCAGAATCTCAAGGAAATACTGGACATCAAGTCGCGAGTAAGTGAACAGTTACAGTTGATGTTGCTGATGTTGCACCTGGCAGCCAACACGAAATTCCAACTGATTCATCCAAAGTTTGAGGGGTTGCCATACGTGAAAGTGTGTGTGTGTGTGTGTGTGTGTGTGCAACGTGCCTGGTGCAGAAACCATATGAACGGCGCCATCAAATTCTTCCCACACACACACATACATATATATATTTATATATGTATACATATATATGTATGTATATATATCTCGCTCGATATGCATGCCTGTATGCATATGTATGTATTTGCAGATGAGGTCTTGTGCGAACGTGAGTTTGTAAACAATATTAACATACATACATACATACACGCATACATATGTATATATGTAAGTATATGTGTGTATGTACATACATATGTGTGTGTTTGCATATATGTAGATCCATTCACAGCCCTGACTATTACAGCTTAGTATATAATAATACTTTTTTCTTACAGCTTCAGAGCGCTTTGCCAGCAACTACAACAAAGCATATTTAGCCACACCTATGCACATACATATATATATATATATATATGTATGAACATATATACACCTATAGCTATATATATACATATATACGTATGTATATTCCCTCAGAAACGTCATTAATTCATTTGACTATATTGGTTTTGTGCAATGTCCTTACAAAACACATACTCTGCTAAGTTGGCGTGCTCTAGGTGGCAGTGCTCGACTAGCAAATACCCTGAAATCAGTCATTCTACGCTTCTACGCGCTCTGCTTACTGCGCAGTTGACGCAGCGACTGCGCTTTACTATGGGAAATAAAAACAAATTGTTGAAAATGGGAAACCAGCGTATGATAGATGGTATGGTGAAAATGACAATGAGCTGGGTCGACGTCCATCTGTTTGTCCGTCGATTGCTTAACGCTGTTCAAAGGTATCCCCAAGTTGAGCAGTCTCGTCAAGAGCACTCTTACTTCCTCTAGATGCACTTTCTTGATAAGAGCGTAATACTCATATCTAGATATATCTATTTAGTCTCTACAGTTTAATATGTTTTTCAAATTTGTGGGCGGTGGGCGAAGGTATTTCAAATGTTGTGGTATTTCAGCTTTTATTGATTCTGGCATAGGCTTGACGGTTCAAGTCCTTTCCTAGAGAAACCTACGTTTAATCAGATAATTACTAAACTATATTTTCATTTGCAGGAAGAACGCAAAGCCAATGGACGACTTGTGGCCGTGATTGTTGCCTTTCTAGGTAAGAAGATAAGCCCAAGTTTAGAAGGATGTCGGACTGACGGACGGACAGACAGACAGCCGGACAAACATCCACATCGTGTTCGAGTACTATGCTTCACATGAGTAGAACTAATTCTCATTAAGACGAACGTCTTGTAGCTCTGATCAATAAGTACAATTATATCGGAGGTTCCTTCTTCTCTGAAAACGCATAAGAATGGAGAACGTTTCTAATACAAAATCAAATTAAGCAATTGTCCTTTGCAGTGATCTTCATGGCTGTGTATCATGCCTGGATACGCAAGACTGCTGCATTGGCCGGAATGCTGGTGCCGGCTGGCATTATGCTGTCCTACGGCGCTTGGGTGGTTGTCCTCGCTAAACGCGATAAGCACAAGCGCGCCATGTTTGTAGGTGCCATAACTTGTAAATTCTAAACTTGAATCTTAAACCTTATGTACGCTCTTGTTCCTAACTGGCTGTTCGTCCGCTTTGTAGGAGCGGCACATTGAGCAGGTGGCTCTAAAAAACAAGTGCGAGCTGGAGGAGAAGCATTCCCGTATGAAGCATGCCAAGGCTGGCAATCAGAGCGGCAGCAGCAGCCCCTCGTCCACTCTGCAGTATTCCAATGAGCTAGCAACGGGAGCCAAGCATCGCAATAGGCAGCGGCGGCACAGGCAGCGTCAACGCGAGTGCGAAGTGAACCTCACGGAACTGGGCCTGTCCGCCGACGTCAAGGTGCACCGGATAGAGGCCAAAAGGCCAAGTCTTAGACACAAGCTCTTTGGCCAAACAATTGCTCATGTCAAATTATTGGAGCTGCAGTGCGACAACGCTGACATGACGAAGGCAGCTGACTCCAAACTGACGACAGCTCCAAAGTTGGGTGGCAAAAAGGATAATGAACGAACGTCTTGACACGTTGAAACGTGCCACAAGTGAAACGCATAGGCTCCAAGCCACAAGTTTATCACGGATTTGTTATTTTTAAGGTTCTACCAGCGTCGCAACGTCCACTGAATAAATGTATTATTAACATAAAACAAAAATTAAGTTCATTTGACAATTAGACGTGTCGAAATTTCTAAATAGAAAATATATCATCAATTTAATTTTGTATAATTTAATTTCCGCAGACGAAGGTTCAAATTTAGAATGAAATCACACGAAATTTGATTTCCGTTGTCAGCAGCACTTAAATATTTTCATACGATAGTTATTGCTTGAATCTGAAGAATATCGGAAGGAATCTGAGATGATTGTCATAACTTCATCGATTGAAAGAGCACCAACAGAGCTCACGAACGAAAAATTAATTAAAATGATTGAAGCACGGCAACTGCTCTGTTTTATCAAAATAAGGCCTAAGCTAAAAATATGCCAAAAGATTTCATTATCGTGTATTAACAAAACAGACTAGGTGTATGTATTAAAATATACATGTTTTTTAATTTAATAATAAATAAAAAAAAACACATGTACAAAAGAAAATTCAAAGTTAAATTTTTGGAAAATATTAAATATGCTTCAGTTCGAATGTATTTTAAGCCGCTAATATTTAAATCGAATGGCAATCAAAAACATGATTTCAATAGATTATATATATATATCGATGCGTGCTATCGATAATCACAACGTAAAGTTGACATTATTAACAGCTTTGTTTTTTTATTTATAAGAAATTACTGATTTGATACTGTTAATTGCGCAGCATTTTTTAATCAACCCAATAAATTTTAGCTTATTCGACTATTATTATGTACGCAGAGTAATCAAATGCAAACATTGGTTTTATTGTATATTTGTCCTCATATGCTGCAAATGTTTCCGACAATCTTTTTAAAGCCAATAATAACTAATACTTGAGTTCATGTCGCATTTTTATTATATTTAGCTGAATTTAAGAATTAACGAAATCAAGTAAATTAGAGATCGCGAAAATATCGATGGCTAAGAAAATAAATCCGTGCTATCGATGCTTTGCAGCTACAAGACGCTCAGTTCTAAGAAATTACTCATTTGGAACTGTAAAGCAATATTTATTTATTAAATATTTAAATAAATTACCTATAAAACTTGTTTCTGACAATGCGAATCGCATACATAGACAAAAGTAATTAGATTTAGCTAAAGCTCTGGCTAATTTCGACTTTTACTTTATCGACGGGAACTTAGCAAAACAATTACCGCTCTGAGTCGCTGTCGGTTCTCACTTTTAACAAATATACGTGTTGAGAATTGTATGTGTATATTTTTATTTGTTGTGTTGTTTTTTTGTTGATGAAAAATAGCAATAAACAAAGTATTGTGCTACTAAGAAGCCATTGGCGGCCGCTCTCATCAAGCGTAATGCATAATTAAATACGTAAATATCCGGGTGCTGCATTCTACAGGTAAGTTAAGAGCGGCTCTTGAGTGCACGTCATCAAGTCCAATTTCAGTTGGCAGTGAAAAGAAAGAAAGAAGGAAAGAAAGCAAACCAATTACCGAGTGTAGAGTGTCGTCTAGTGTGCATTTCGCACAAACAAAGAAAGAACCAATTAATACGAAATATCGCGCAGTGCAACAAGTGTTTTCAATCTCGATCCCACTCCAAGGCCTGCAGCGGCGCGCGCGCTTGCGCCTACGCTTTTTATTTTTTTTAGTTTTTGTGTTATTGTTGCTCTGGTTTACGTTGCTTACGTGTCGTGTTGCTAAAATGTACGCCTGCGCTTACGTAGTCGTGCTCGCGTTTACGTGTCTTACCGCTGCCAGTCCCGTTACCCCAAGCATCGCGCACGTTGAGGTGATTGAGGAAGCCGACAACTTTGTCGATAATGCGCATTATCTGAACAATGAGCAGATCGGCGAACTCTTTGCCCGCCTCAGCCGCGACTATCCAACACTGGCCCAGACCTACACAATAGGTCGCTCCATACAAGGCCGAGAACTGCATGCCCTGGCCTTGAATGCGCCCGCTCCGAACGGCAACGGCGATGATCTGCTGCGTCCCATGGTCAAGCTGGTGGCCAACATCCAGGGCGACGAGGCACTGGGCCGCCAAATTGTGCTCTACTTGGCCGAATATCTAGCCAGCAGCTATGAGCTGGATGGCCAAGTGCAACGTCTGCTCAACACAACCGAAATACATTTTCTGCCCAGCTGCAATCCGGATGGCTTTGCGGCCGCACAGGTGAGTCACACCTTATTATTAGCACGAAGTTGAGTATAGGTCGAAATTTTCATTTATCGTAATAGTGCTCTGACATACGAGAGATATTTGTCGGCTAACGTAATACGTAACAATGGAAATACGTAAATCTATGTTGCGCACGTTTCCATTCTGATACTGAGGGCATTACGTGGGCATATCATATTTTTGATACCCTATACTTGTTGAACATGGCAATTCAGGGCATGATGGCTATGTCAAAATGTATGCAACAGACGGGATGAGGCATGGCAGAGGCCATAAACTAAATATATTCGATATCGGCAATAATCGATGCTTTGATTTGCTGTGCTGGTTCCTATTTGGACTGCACAAAGTTTGGATATTTCAGATTAGGTCTCAACAAATCATAAAGGCATGTAAATCGTGCTATTGCCTTGCGAGCTCTACACAGTGCTCGGGGTATTTCCTAGTCGATCACTCCCGACTAAATACAATATAAAATAAAAAATAATCTCTATGAAACAGTCAACGTTCTTTCAGCAAAAATATACCTTTAGGAGCACACAATAGAAACACAGAAAAAGGAATAAAGGAGAAAGAGAAAGAGTATTGTACGTAGCTTATATCCCCTGCTGTGATGCTCTGACTCACTCTGTGATTAGAATTTGTTGAGTGGAGTGAACAACAAAAAGCAAAAAGTGCTGAGTAGACTTGCTCCGGCTTTCGTTGCCCTCAATGTGCATATTGTGTTTGCATTCCTTTCGAACACTGATCGCCCCGCCCCGTTCTCCCGCCGAATGGCTAAGCTGCGCTCGCTCCCTTTCACAGCTCAATCATAACTGAAACAGTTCAAGTTGGATCCGAGTGGAGCAGCATTTGGCCTAGTTTTCGTTTTTGTTTGCTTGAACCTTGTATGAGGTCGATCCCGCACGATTCGTTAATTAGCATCTGCAGATGCCCATCGAGCTAAGTGCTTGTGTATATATCGCCCATATCGCTATACATAGGCGAGTCGTCCACTTGAGTGGAGATCTTTTCTTCACTCTGTTGGGATATTTGAGATGAAGAGTTGCGATTGTTGAAGGTTTGCAATCTTGAAAACGTGTTAATATTGCCAGAAATTGTGCTTAACGGAATGTTAAAAGGAGGTAACTTTCAGTTAGTCGCAATGCCTGTTTATCGATAACATATCGATAATTATAAATGCAAAGTTATCGAAGCTGCGCGTGCTATTATAAATAGGAGCTAACTTTCAGTTAGTTACTATGTTAGTTTATCGATAACACATCGATAATTATAAACGCAAAGTTATCGAAGCTGCGCGTGCTATAAAGTGATATATAAATAGGAGCTAATTTTCAGTTAGTTACTGTGTTAGTTTATCAATAACATATCGATAATTATAAATGCAAAGTTATCGAAGCTGCGCGTGCTATTATAAATAGGAGCTAACTTTCAGTTAGTTACTGTGTTAGTTTATCGATAACATATCGATAATTATAAACGCAAAGTCATCGAAGCTGCGCGTGCTATAAAGTGATATATAAATAGGAGCTAACTTTCAGTTAGTTACTGTGTTAGTTTATCGATAACATATCGATAATTATAAATGCAAAGTTATCGAAGCTGCGCGTGCTATAATGCATTTTCATTGCAATTTCAATTCGAGTTGACTTTCAGTTGGTTACTTTGTTAATTAATCGATAATATAATATCAAATTGCCCATTTGCTAGAGTATTACAATGGCCAAATCTAAATTGCGATAAGGCCAGCGGCAAGCGGTAAATCTGTAAATGAAGCGAAATAAGCGAAAATTTTACACACAGCTGTGCTCGTTCATAAAAATAGTAGTGCGACTGATTGGCAGCAAGATTTGGTCGTTAAAATATAAAATATATATATACATACATACATATGTATATTCAAATTGTTTTCAAAATATTATGTTTGCCACAAAATGTTGCTGTCCAACAGTTCAGTCGCACTACTATTTTTATGAACACTGCTGTATATAAATCTTTTAATTAATTTCGCTTATCGCAGAGCTTGGCATATTTCTCTCTCTCTCTCTCTCTTTATATGTATAAATATGTATCAAAGTTTCCTTATGGATTATATATATCTTGAAATGAGTTAACTGCATTTTTGGCTTGAGCAAATTTATTTACAGCTTAAAATTAATTGGGAAATTTTGTATAGACAGAGCGACAAGATTTTCAAATATTGAACCCTGTCTCGAAGGCGTATTTCAGCTTCGTTGTTTCAGCTAACACATCTCTCATTTTTCTTTATGTACATATGTATATTAGCACTATTTGTATAGTCGGTTATCGCTCGCTCGCGCGACGGTCCGCTCCTAATGGGGCCATTAACGCTTTGTGTGTGACTTTGAAATCTTATCGCAATATCGATAGTGTAATTGGATGAAGCTTAACGGGAATTGTGGCTGTCATGTCTGGCTGCCATATGCCACATTCTGACACCTGTTGCAGGTAGAGACTTTCACGCAGTAGACGATCTGACGCTGCGGCTGTGTCATTGCCGATCTCCTTCGTGACAGCCAGATCTATAAATAAAAGCATAACGGCTTAGCGTTGCTTTTGCAGGCATTTCCAAACGAATGACGTCACCAGTTGCAACTGTAATTGCAGCGGCAACGGCGACAGGAAACCCGTTTAGAAGGGGCAGCAGCAACAGCAACAGCAACGGCTACGTCAAAGATGACGATGTCGACTCTAGTCGAATCGAATCGAATCCGGCGACAATTTCTTGCAAACTCTGAAACTATAACCGGTTTCTTGTTCGCTGTTATTGTTGCAATTGTTGCTGTTGTTGTTGTTGTTGTTGTTGTTGTTGTCAATGTATCCAGTTAAGTTGGCAAAAGTCAATTTAATGCATCGACTACTAAATACCTTTGCAGTCATTACATAAGAAGGTAAATAACTTCCCTGTCTGATACCTACATATGTATATAGAGCTCTGCTCATAAAAATAGTAGTGCGACTGAAATGTTAGTCGCACTACTATTTTAATGAACACAGCTAAAGAACATGCCTTCTTCTTAAGACGAATGCAAATCAGGGAACACACATGGGGTATACTTGACTGCGTATATAACAAACCAATTGTAAGTTCATTTGAAAAAAAAAGAGAGCTCTAGGCGGGCATATCCGACTAGAATATACTCTGAATGCCAAGTTAATTATTGAATAACTTTTCTTATCGATGAACTTTCCTATTCAAATCGACAAAGCTTTATATGGACATTCAGATTTGTATATTTCGACTAAGTTATATACAGTTAGAATTTCAGGTCTCTCTGAAGTCTGCCACGCCTCCTTCTGCTTGTCACATATATACCCTGCACTCAGGGCATAACAAGAAATTAATTACGTGCAGAGAGCAACATTATAAAAAGCTCTATAAATTTATGACTATTAAGAAACTATGAATAATAGAGGTATATTGGTCGTTAGGTTCATAATCTAAGCACTTTATCGGCTGAGTGTGTGTGTGTGTGTGTGTGTGTGTGTGTGTGTGTCTTTGTAGCATATTTATGGTGTTTGGCAGCATCAGCGAAGAGTTACTTTGAAAGCGAGAAATATGCTAAAAGATCATAAAGCATTTGGGACAGAACAGTTTTTAACAGCCAGTTGTTACACTACGAGGCAATTCCATTAAAAAAAATAGAGGGAGAGAGAGAGAAACTAGGGTATTTCCTAGTTGGGTTTATTACACTTGGCCCTAAGAACTCGAAGACATTTTCCACTGTAAACTTAGTTTTTCCCCTGCTGCCATCTGTGTATGTATGTCATAACTGCTTCGTTATAAAGGTCATGTCTTTGTCTTCTTCTTCCATTCATTTTTTTTTTAAACTTTGATATTTGTAAGCACAACTGTAAAAGTCAACACAACTAAAGGTTGCTTCAGGAAAATCTTTTGTTTACTATTGATGCACGATGAGCTTTGGAGTTTCCCATCGGCAATCGTGAAAATCAGAGCTTTCATTTGATTCAAGCTGTTTTTGCAATTTTTGGCTGAGCAATTATATGTGGCGCGCGGCGTTAGCAGCGGCGGTGGCGGCGACTGCGGCTGCGACAGCGCTCTGATAAGAACGCAACACCCGATCACATTCTCCACTCGTGCGTGCGTGTTTCGCCTACGCAAAAAACTCAGCATGTAAATTGTCGGCTGTGACGTCACTGGGTTAAAGCTATCGATTTTTTTGTGTGTTTAAACAAGGCAAAAATATTTTTATCCTTTCAATTACGGTTCCGTGCGTTGGCGTTGCTGACGCCGAAACATGACGTTCGTTCACAACGCTGCCAGCGTCAATATGCTGACTCTCTTGTACACACACATACAGTTTCACTCTCTCGCTCTCACTCTCGCCGCTCTCCTTGACTAACTTGCGCAGGCGCCTGACTTGCATCTGGCAACGCCGCCCGCACTCCGCACAAGCCAAACAGCTGTGCAAAATGAAAAAACCCAATTCACGCATACAATAAGGAAACCAAATGAAACACAAAAAAAAAAGGAAAAAGAAGAGAAACAAGAAAAATGTAATACAATACAAACTGAAAACTATTAATTTGTGTTTAAACGCAATGTTGTCTCAATAATGCGGCAATAACATCAAATACGAATACGAGTCACTGCGACAACAACACAACTCGTGACCGACTCGCGCAAAGCTACGACGCGCTCTCTGCCGTGTAATTTCCCTACAATTATCGCACATCGTCGCTCTCAACAGTGGCGGCGGCGGCAGTGGCGGTGGCGGCGGCGACGTCGACGTCGACAGCGGCTGCGGCAGCGGCAGCGGTGGGACAGCGGGCAGGCAGCACGGGCTTAAGGCCAATCAACGCAGCAAATTTTCAAACAGTACATTTTTTGTAGCTGAGCCGAACCGAGTGGAACTGCTGCATAATAACAACAACAACAGCAACAGCCACGACAACAACAACAAAAACTGTGACCCAAACGAACGCCGAAGCACGCGGGCTTCGAGCTGTATCTAAAGCGGGCCGCTTCAATTTACAAGCCAGTGATAACTAGCAGCGAGAGCAGCTAGCAGTGGCAGTGCCAGTGGCAGTAGCAGTAGCAGTAGCAGTTGAAACAGTTCAAAGTAACGGTTAACAGCACAACACATTGGCCAAAATGCAGTGGATACTGTTGATAGCACTAATACCGTTAGCCGTGCAGGCCTACATCATCAAAGAGGACGAGAGCTTCCTGCAGCCGGCGCAATACACCAGCCAGGAGCAGCTGGAGGACATGTTCGCACGCCTCGAGAAGGCCTATCCAGAACAGGCGCGCGTCCACAGTCTGGGCCGTTCGCTGGAGGGTCGCAACCTATTGGCGCTGCAAATCTCGCGAAGCACACGGCAACGTCCGTTGCTGACGCCGCCCGTCAAATATGTTGCCAATATGCATGGAGATGAAACGGTGGGCCGACAGCTGCTTATCTATTTGGCCCAATATCTGTTGGGCAATTACGAGCGCATTGTGGACGTTGGCCAGCTGGTAAATGCGACAGATATTTACCTGATGCCCACCATGAACCCGGACGGTTATGCCCTGTCCCAGGTATGTGTCAATGCTTTAGGCAGCAGCCCTCCCCCCAGTAATTTCCATTCGTTTTGTGGAAAAATCAATATTTGTGAAATTTTATACTACATGGCGTTTTGGCTTTAGCGGCGTTTGCAGACTTTTTTTTGCTCGCTCCCGGTGCCTGCGTTGCCATCGCAACGCAACGCAACGCACCGCACCGCGCACTTACGTTTCGATTGCGTTAGGGCACAATTCTCTTGCACGCTCAAATGTTGTTGACATATTGCGAAAGCTTGTTGCTACGTTGTTACGTTGGGTGGTTAGGCTCTAGTAAACACACGCACACCAATACAAATTGAAATGAACTGTATATGTCTGCATGTGCATGTGTATGGGCATATTGTCAAAGCTTTGCTATCGATATTCATTCTCTAATGAACACAGAGTAATTGATAATGGCGTATCGACGTCATTGTATGACATTTGGCATCATAATCTTTACTAATATGTATGTATGTATGTATACAAATATGGCCAGGCATACGTGATGGCATTTCTGCTATCGATATTCATTTCAATTTAACATTTGCGTAGCATATAACCCTTTTATTCTGAAGCTGCAAACCAAAATTTCCCTCGCTTCTCCGACTCCGCTCTAAATGCTGTAGTTTACCAGCTGCGCAGCATTGTGCTATGCAAACCAGAAATTCCCCGACCATTAACGCAGGGATTTTTTTGCGTTGTTTTGTTTTCAATTCTTTTTTTTTTTTTTTTTTTGGGCTGAGTTAGTTTGCCATTTGAGTGCGGTAGCTTGCGTGATCGGCCATTGTGACTAACCTACATATGTAAATGCATATATGTATGTACATTAATGTAATATATGAATGTAGGCCTATATGTACATATTTTTTGCTTGTTTTATATTCTTTACATATGTACAGTTGTTATTTGTTTGCTTATTAATGCAATCTGGCTGCGTCAATTATTGCTGTCCGTCTCGCTCGCACACTTGCTCATAGGTTAACTGTGCTTTTACGATTGTTTGACGCTCGCTCCAATTAAAAGCTGCGCTAATGTGATTCTGATTGGGAGGATACAGCTGCTGTTATTGTTGCTTTGCATTAACGTAACCCGATTTCTCTCTTACTCTCTCTCTCTCTCTCTCTCTCTCTCTTTTGCTCTCACTGTCACTAATTGAGCATTTATTATGGAATATGTTGCAAGATCATTTGCAATCACCTGTCTGTCTGTTTGTCATATTAAAGACTAGTTTGGTCAACTCTGTGCGCGCTCTGAATACCAAATTTGGCGCATGCCTGTATAAGCACGGTAGAGGCAGGTGCAAGGCGAACGGGCGGTCACATACTCAAACAAATTAATGAAGCAATATGCTGAATATTATTGTCTCAATCACTCACCCTCTCTCTCTCTCTCTCTCTCTCTCTCTCTCTCTGTGTGTGTTTGGCAGGAGGGCAACTGCGAATCACTGCCAAACTATGTGGGACGCGGCAATGCTGCCGGCGTCGATTTGAATCGCGATTTTCCGGATCGCTTGGACCAACATCATATCAATCAGCTGCGCACGCAGTCCCGGCAACCGGAAACCGCTGCCTTGGCCGAATGGATACTGAAAAATCCCTTTGTGCTCTCTGCCAATTTCCATGGTGGCGCCGTCGTCGCCAGCTATCCCTATGACAACTCAATGTAAGTATATTGGCGCTGCCTCAGCTCTGGTTCATTTCTTTATAACCGAACGAAACTAACTTAGCGCCCACAACGATTGCTGCGAGGAGAGCCTCACGCCGGACGATCGGGTGTTCAAGCAGCTGGCGCACAGCTATTCGGACAATCATCCGATAATGAAGCGCGGCAACAATTGCAACGACAGCTTCGCCGGCGGCATCACCAATGGTGCCAACTGGTACGAGCTGTCCGGCGGCATGCAGGACTTTAATTATGCCTTCACCAACTGCTTTGAGCTGACCATTGAGCTCTCCTGCTGCAAATATCCGGCGGCGAGCAGCCTGCCCGACGAGTGGCAGCGCAACAAGCGGTCGCTGCTGCAGCTGCTGCGGCAGGCACACATTGGCGTCAAGGGTCTGGTGCAGGACACCAGCGGCTATCCCATACCGGATGCCACCATCATTGTCTCCGGGCTGGAGGATAAGCCCATACGCACCTCGAAGCGTGGCGAATACTGGCGCCTGCTCACTCCAGGCATCTACAGCATCTATGCGGCAGCCTTTGGGTAAATGCACACGCACACACACATTGCCTGTCTCAATTCACAACTCGTCTCTCATACACTCATTTCTTTATGCAGCTATCAATCGAGCGTGCCGCAGCAGGTGCACATCACCAACGACAATGCCGAAGCGCTGCGACTGGACTTCAAGCTGACGCCCGTTGAGAGCAACTTTGATGGTATTAGCAGTTATTACAATCCATACTTTTTTAGGCATTAAAATGGCTGACCAACTGCAATGGCAATGGCAGCAGCAACAGCAACAGCAACAACCAACAGCAACTAGAACAACAACAACAACAACAGCAACAACAACAGCAACTTAATGATACCACCAAAACGCACTGCACCAATCCGTATCAGGGGTCTATTGCCTAATACTTAATTGAAGCATTGTTAACACAAACATTTGTAAAATGGCCAAAGCAAGTGCACGCTTGCCACGCCCACGCCCACGCCTACCCACACACTCACACAGACATTTTCCTTTTGTATATTTTTGCTGCATTCTCATAAAGTATTCGTTGTTGCTTTTCCTTTTGCTCAAATCCATTATTTCATGTCTTAGGCACGCTCTCTCACTCACTCTCTGTATCTCTCTTTCTCTCTCACACATTTGATTTGCACATACATTATTATATATATACATACATATATACGATATACACAGATCTGAATCGCCTCGCCAAACAGTGCGTGATATAGTCACAAAATCTAACACAGCCCAATCGAGCCATACAATGGCCTAGCAGAATTTTAAATGCCCTTTATCTCACTCTTCTCTCTCTCTCTCTCTCTCTCTTTCTCTATTTCTCTTTATTATACAAATATATATAAATATATATATACATATATTACTTAGCCGCTTTTTAGATGCAAGTAAAATGAATATGAACCCAATTATGTAACCGAATTAACCTTATATATACACACATATATATATATATATATATTATGACGATATACATATATATATATATATATAACCATATATAAACCTCAAATATCTCCTTATATATACAGACATATACACGTATATATTTAGACAAGGCATATGTTAACGCAAGATTGTTAAATGTTTTTTATTATTCAAGCAACAAAACGTCTGAAATATTGTTAACATACATACATACGTATATATATATATATATATATATATATATATATAATATATAAATATACATATATATATATTTAAATAGAGCAAACAAAGCACATGAAATCGAACAAACAAACAAACAAACAAACAGTACTCAAGTAATAGATCAAGAAACACCAATCAAAAATCGAGCATAAAATAAAATTTTTGATTTTTGCGTAGTGCGTTTTATTTTACCAATAACTGAAAGCGAACATATACAAATATATATATATATGTATAGATTATATATTTTATTAAATTTAATCAAGTTTAATAAACATTTTATTATAAAGCATTGCACTAAATTTAAATATATATATATATAATATAAATAGCAAGTAAATTCCTTTTATCAATTTTAATAAAAATCCCAAAAACTGGATACGCAGCTGTGCTCATAGAAATAGTAGTGCGCTTGACATGTTCTACAGCAACATTTTGTAATTAACATAATAATCAAACAATTTGTAACGAGTATTACAATTAACATTTATCTCTATATATATATATATATATACAAAAAATATTCGATTTGTTTCAAAGATTATGTTCATTACGCAAATTTTGTTGTTCAGCATTGCAGGCGCACTACTATTTTTGTGATCAAAGTTGATGCCAGATCCCTTGCCCATATGGTTCATAGCGGCCACTGTACTGGCTTTCGGAACGGAACTAGTTCAATAGTATATTTATATAGTTTTTTTTCGAATCACTTGCCGTTTGTTCGAATAGAGTTAGATATAGGTGGAGAGCGTATAGAGCGAGCGTACGCTATATACAACAAACATATATCAAAACAAAATGAACTCAGGGTTTTTGGTGTGCTTTAGTCGGTCGTGTGGCTGTTCGTGACCTTTGAGTAGATCATTCAAATTAAGTACGATTCTCAATTATCTCGATAACAATTTAATACAAATAAATAACAATTGCAAATCCAAACTTGAAATCGTAATGTTTGCTGACTTTATTTATATTCAATTTCATTTTCAATTTTCATTTTCTCTTAATTTAAGTAATTTTTGCTTGGGCTGTGGACTAGCTTTAAGTTTCAGTTGTTTTTGCTTTTTGGTTGTTGTTGCTGTTGTCTTTTGGGGTAGGAGGCTGTGGGAATTTGGCTTTGTTTGCTTTAACCATTTGGCGTCTTTCTTGATTGTTTCTGCAGGCAAGTTTCGCAAGCAGATTGTGGAGCGAGCGGAGCCGGCGGCGCAGCTGAAGCAGCAATATGATGGCTTCTTAACGCCCACAGAGTACAAGCATCACAATTTTGTGGCCATGGAGAGGTGAGTGAATGGTGTAAGAGATGGGCAACAGTTGGTGCTATACTATTATATGTCCATATCATTGCAGCTATTTGCGCAACCTGAGCGCCAGCTATCCCACTCTGACGCGCCTCTACAGCATTGGCAAGAGCGTGGAGCAGCGAGATCTGTGGGTGCTGGAAATCTGTACAGCGCCGGGCAAACATGTGCCGGGCGTGCCGGAGTTCAAGTACGTGGCCAATATGCACGGCAACGAGGTGGTCGGAAAGGAGATGCTGCTGCTGCTCACCAAATACCTGCTGGAGCGCTATGGGAATGATGAGCGCGTCACACGACTGGTGAATGGCACACGGATGCACTTCCTCTACAGCATGAATCCGGATGGGTATGAGGTGTCGCGCGAAGGCGATCGCACCAGCAGCCTGGGCCGGCCCAATGCCAATCTGGTCGATCTGAATCGCAATTTCCCGGATCAGTATGGCACGGATAAATTTAATAAGGTCACGGAGCCGGAGGTGGCAGCCGTCATGAACTGGACGCTTTCGATACCGTTTGTACTGTCCGCGAATCTGCATGGCGGCTCCCTGGTGGCCAACTATCCGTTCGATGACAATGAGAACGACTTCAATGATCCGTATTCGCGTCTGCGTGACGCCAGCATCAGTGGCCGCAAACTGAATCCCACCGAGGACAACGAACTGTTCCGCCATCTGGCGCTTGTCTATTCCCAGGCGCACGCCACCATGCATCTGGGCCAGCCGTGCGCCTTGTTCCAGCACGAACTGTTCCCCGACGGCATCACCAACGGCGCCCAGTGGTACAGTGTGACGGGTGGCATGCAGGATTGGAACTATGTGCGTGCCGGCTGCATGGAGCTGACCATCGAGATGGGCTGCGACAAGTATCCGCTGGCCAAAGAGCTGCCCCAGTACTGGCGCGACAATCGCGAGCCCTTGCTCCAGCTGATCGAGCAGGTGCATCATGGCATTCATGGCTTCGTACGCAGCAGCATTGGCACGCCCATCGTTGGGGCGGCCATCGCCCTGGACGGCGGCAATCACAGCACCTACAGCGGCACCTACGGCGACTACTGGAAGCTCACACTGCCCGGCCGTCACAATGTGACCGTCCTGTCCGATGGTTTTGCTCCGCTGCGTGTCGAGGTCGAAGTGCCCGACACGGAGCCCTTTGGCATGCGCCTGGATGTCACCCTGATGCGCGACGATCCGCAACACTGGGCGTCCGCCAACGATTTCCGCATCATCGAGAACGTCGTCAACACCAGATACCATACGAATGCCGAGCTGCGCAATCGCCTGGCCGAGTTCGAGAACCAGAATCCGCAGATCGCCAGCTTTGGCTATGCGGACAACGAGTTCAGTCGCCACTTCAACTACCTCAAGCTGACTTCCAATGTGAGTAAGCGAACGGGAGAGCCGAACCCCCTACACACGGGCTCTCCTGCTCTTCACACTTTCTCTAACTCTTTCTCTCTTTCTCTTTGAATCTTTTCTAATTCAGATCGGCGAACCAGAGGAGCACAAGTACAAGCTGCTGGTGATTAGTTCGCTGTTTGATACCGCCGCACCTCTGGGCCGGGAGATCATGCTGAATCTGGTGCGGCATCTGATCGAGGGACACAAGCTGCAGGACGCGTCAGTGGTGCAGCTGCTGCAGCGCAGCGTCATCTACTTTTTGCCCCAAACGGAGAAGTTCGATTCGATCTTCGCCATGTACAATGCCAAGTGAGTGATTCGCTAGCAATAGCTAAACTCCAGCTAAATGCAAAATCTTTGCAGCAACTCCGTGTGTGATCCCATGTTGCCCGACGAGCTGGCCGAGCGTATACTCAGCCCGGAGACGGACCAGGCTAAGGATATGCTGTTGCAGTTTCTGCGCAGCGAGCGGTTCGATCTGATGCTGACCTTCAGTGCGGGCAGCTCGGAGCTAAGCTTTCCGCATGCCGACTCCATACTGGAGAAGTTTGCGCACAGCATCCGGCGCACCGAATTCAACTATTCGCCGCTGCAGTGCAGCAGCTCGGCCACGCGGCAGCTGCATGGCGAGGCTAGTGAACGGCTGGCCAATTTGCTCTACAACATGTACCATATACCGATGTTTACGCTGGGTCTGTCCTGCTGCCGCATGCCAGCGCACAGTCACATTGCGTCGGTGTGGCGGACCAGCATCGAGAAGATACGCAATTTCCTGGCCTTGGTGCAAACCGGCATCACGGGACTGGTGCAGAACGACAAGGGTCAGCCGCTGCGCGAGGCATTCGTCCGGCTATTGGAGCATCCGTCCATTCACAATGTGTCACGCAATGCGGCACGCTTCCAGCTAATGCTGCCCAAGGGCCTCTACGGCCTCGAGGTGAGCGCGCCCAACTACGAGTCGCAGATCGTGAAGACGCTGGTGCAGCCGAACGTATTCAGCGACCTGGGTGTCATCAAGCTCAATGGCTTCAGTCTGATCAAGGGCGAGGTGACCGAGCTGAAAACGGCTGGCAAGACAACCACCACCAGTCTGGCGGGCATTGTGCTCGATGACAACAATCATCCCATACGCAATGCGAAAATCTCGCTCATTCAGCCAGCCGGCTGGACGCATGTGCGCAATTTCACCAACAGCCTGGGCGAGTATCGTTTGTCAGCCGTGCCCTTGGGCGCCATTACAATCAAGGTGGAGGCTCCGCGTCACTTTGAGGCTACGCGCGATCTGCGCCTGCCTCAGCCGGGCCAGCCCATTGAGAATGTGATCTTTCATCTGAAGTTCAATGCGCATGTCTTTGGCCTGCCACGTTTCCTGTTCATCATTGTGGCTAGTGTGCTGATCATAGCCGGCGTGGTCATGTGCGTGCTCTGCGCCCAGTTCTGGTTCTATAGACGGCATCGCGGCAAGATGCCCTATTACAATTTCTCGCTGCTGCCGCAAAAGGGCAAGGAGCAGTTCGAGCTGGACGACGATGCTGGCGACGATGGCGAAACGGAGCTCTTCCGTTCGCCCATCAAACGTGAGTGCAGACCTAATTCATATAGAATTGCAAATTGCAATTTGCATTCACTGCATTCCCCATCCAGGTGGCATGACCATACAGCCCTACTTCGATGAGGAGCAACTGGAGCATATACTGCACACGGACGATGAGGATGAGGACGAGGATGAGGATGGGCATGAGAATGAGCTGAACGATGAACGGGAACGGGAACGGGAGCTGCAGCTGGATGTGGCCGATGAAAGCGGCGATGAGATTGTCATGTTGCATCAGCACAATCGACGCAGACAGTAGAAAGAGACGGCAACACTCCGACAACAACCAGCACACAACATAACTGTGATTCCAAAGTTTTCAAAAACCAAGCGCTCTGCTTAAAGTATGCTTAACTAAAAATATTTTTTTTTTACATAAATTATATATAAGGCTATATACATATATATATATCTCAAAAAACACACTTGAAAAACTTATAGAAATGGCATAAAATATATAAAAAAATTTATATATATATACATATATGCTGTTCAAGAACGTAACTCTAACTGTACTTTTAAGACTGAACCTAAGCAAATGATAAACGATAACAAAATAATAATAATAATAATTTTATATAACTATATATATGCTAAAGTTAAAGACACATATCAGCTATAGCTAAGGCTATTTAGACAACATTCCAAGTCAATTTATTGGCTAGACCAAAACACATAGCAGATCTGACAAATAGCTGGCTATATACATATATATATATATATATATATGTATATATTTATATATATACATACATATATGCTAAGTTATACTAAACTGAATTATATGAACTTCAGCAATAAATGAAAATGAATATGAATATATATACATAGTATGAACACAGCTGTTTGTTCATAAAAATAGTAGTGTGACTGAAATGTTGAACATCAGCATTTTTTGATATAGACAATATTTTGAAAACAATTTTAGAACGAGTATTCAGATTAACATATATGTATATGTATGTGTATATAAATATATACTTATATATGTTTATATATATACTTATACGGCATTTCATATTCAGACGAGGCAAACTTTACATCTAACCTTTACTAAATTACTAAGTATTGTATAAACTGCGTAATTTCTCTAAATATCAAGTCTTTTGGCTTCGCTAATAAGCTAGCGAGAATGTGCTTAACTTACATAAATGAATAGATTCAAATTATTATGTTTATCGCCAAACATATCAGTCGCACTACTATTTTTATGAACACCGCTGTTTATATATCCTTAAATATTTAGCTTTAGTTTTGCACGATTTTAAAAAACTTTCCAATCGCTTTAAGAATATGTGTATATGTATACATATGTACTCAAATGTAAGCAGCATAATTATATATATATATATATATATATATATATATATATATATATATATATATATATATATATATATATATATATATATGTATCTATATATCTGTATTTAATAAGTCAACTTTGCACTTTAATCAAAATAAATATGTAAAAATTTATAAGAAAAAGAGTAAACAATTGATTTCCGTGGAAATTATTTTTGGAATTTAACCTTGAAAGCGGCTATCAAAGCAAGGGCAAGCGCAAGCTGGTGGGCCCCCAACCGAAAGCCAAAGAAAAAAAAAGCAACAACAACAATTATAGCTAGTAATAGACCGATATGCTAAACTTAGATTAAAATACTTTTTCGGCAAGCCGACAATGAAATGCGCTAACTCAAGTTGATTTTTGAATCTATTAAGATTTTAGCATCTTCTAAACAATTAAGCTACAAAAGAGTTGAGGCTCGATTCCTGTATGTAGAAACAATTGATGAAGTAATTTAAGCAGCTTTTAATACTTACTTCGACGTTTTTCAACACTATAAAGCACAGATACTGTAAACAATTGTGAAAGCTTTCAGGATGCTCCGCCAAGGCAGTATCTAGTATCATTCAGTAAGGTTAGCTTAGGTCACACCCTTCTGAAATGCTTCAGTGAAATATTGAAGAGCATATACCCTGTAAAAGATAGCTGTGCTGCGAGCAGTTGTCCAAAGACAAAGTAAACAAAAGCGTTCAAAGTTAAATCAAGTTTGCACAGATTCGTAGGCGCCGCTAAAGCAAGCTTTTGAATAAAAACATCTATACATCCATACATATGCATATACATAGAGCAGGATCAAGGTTATCGCGCGCTATCAGTTACATGCGTGACGCTGGGGCGGCAGAGCGGGAAGCTGCGGAATAGTCATTAAGATGTGGAAGGTTTATCAGCTATCAGGTCGAAGCTGCCGTAGCTGCTGCTAGTTGACAGCAGGCGAAAGTGAGCTCAGTTGACAATTGTCACCGAGCGGACGACACACAAGCAACTGATCGCGATCATGTGGTGCAGGCGGCACTTGGCATCAGCCAAATTTCTGACACGTTGTTTCAGTGCAGCGAGCGGCGAACAGACTCGCCTGGGCATCATTGGCGTGCCCTTCGCCAAGGGACAGTCGAAGCAGGGAGTGGAGCTGGCGCCCGATCTGCTGCGCCAGAGCAATCTGCGTCAGGTGCTGCAGAACAGCGATGGTGAGAGCGAGCAGCTAAAAAAGAAAAGAGAGAGAATAGAGAACCAAATCCAACAGAATGCAAAACAAATGAATTTTCATTTTCAACTGTCATTTATTTACTATCGATTGTTGGTGCTTATCGATTACAGAGCGGCTGCTCATCACAGACTATGGAAATCTGCATTATGCTGTCGACGAGACGCTGCTGCAGCAGCAGCGCCAGCATTACTACCACATACGCAACTATGCGGACTTTATGGCCTGCAATTTGGCCTTGATCGGTCAGGTGCAAGTTATGCTGCAGCAGAACGCACAGTTTTTGACAATTGGGGGCGATCATGCCATCGGCTTTGGTGAGCCAACAAGGCGGCAACGGCTGCCAGCGTTGCCAGACTAAACAATTGTATTGATTTACTCATTTTGGTTGGCAGGATCCGTGGCGGGTCATTTGCAGCACACACCGAATCTGTCGCTGGTCTGGATCGATGCGCATGCGGATATCAATTTGCATAGCACCTCGCAGTCGGGCAATATACATGGCATGCCCGTTTCATTCCTGCTGCAACAGCTGCGCGCCACCTGGCAGCACGCGGCCCTCGATCAGGTAGCGCCCAATTGGTGAGTGCGCACTTCTGCTTCTGCTTCTTCTTCTTCATCATCATCATCATTATCCTCTTAACATAGCTTGTTCATAGTTTTCTGTGTTTACTTTTCTTTATTACGCTTATCAGTTGTCTTTGTTATCGTTTTTGGTTATTGATAGCACATGGCTTACATCTAAACACAACACATATGTATGTATGTATGTATGTATGTCGGCTTTGCTACTTCTTCATCATCATCATCACCATCATCAACTACTTTCGCCTTGCTAGCTTAAATGTTAGTTAGTTTATATTCTATATTTAATTGCAACTGGAAGCCAGCTTTCTTATCACAGTTTTTTTTTTCTTAACGTACTAAGGTTTTTTGATTTTTGTTTTCGATTTTTCGATTTTGATTTGTTTGTTGTTTACTTTTTTTTTATTTTAATTTTTTGCTATTTTCTATTATTTTCTTTTCTTTTCGTTTTTTTCTTTTTGCATTTGCATTTGCGTTGAGCTGCGTTTGGGTCTCAGTCTTTGTATTTTTAAGTTTTCTTTTTCTTTTGTTTTTTTTTTTTTTTTGTTTTGTTGTTTTTATTCTAAAACATTTCGTTATAAAAAAAAAACTTTTGGCAGTTTATGTTTCATTGACTTAGGAACCTAGCCATAGAAATATCTTAAAGATATTTTTTTTAAATAATTGAAAAATTACGCAAAATGCAACGTGAAAATCTCAAAATAAACGCAATTCCGAAATGATAACGAATTTGTTTAACCAAGAGCTAAAAATAAATAATAATATAATCAGTTAATTTATATATATATATATATATTATGACGTATTATCAGAACGTTAATTGGAAATAAAAAAAAAAAACAAAAACAAAAACAAAAACAAATAAAATAAACAAATTTACGTCAATCAGAATGGAATTTCGAACACCACAACTTTAAAATATAATCACATATATATCTCTTTACATATATATATATATATAAAATATATATATATAGCAAAACAATCTACAAATCAACTCAATTCACAGCTCAGCGTACTCATAATCCTGGCCTTAAACAAAAAGTTTTTTCAACTGAAACTGAAAAAAGGAAAAAAAATTAAAAAAAAACTTAAATCTTGTTCTATTTTGGTGCATAATTGCGGGAATAGAGCATATTGGATGGGTGTGACCTAGGTCCTATCTAAGAACAGAAGAGAAAACGAAAGAAGAATTCGAAAATCTATGGATCGATCCACTCGGTTCGTATCGGTGCTGGTGCAACAGAAACAAATCAAATCAAATCGAAACCGAAAACCGTAAATACAAAAATCTCTAGCTTAAAGTTAAAGTTGTGCTCGTCCACTCATTGCTTCTTCTTCTTCTTCTTCTTCTTGTTTTTCTGCCTTTGGCTTACATACATATATAGATAATAGATAATAGATAAGTAGCACGGATAAAATTCATATGATTCGTATGAAACTTAAAATTATTAGATCACAATAATCGATAATCCCAAATCGAAAACCGATGAAAATATCAAAAGCATAAATATTTACCGTTAGACAGAGACAGAGAGAGAGAGAGAGAGAGAGAGGGAGTGTGAGAGCAGGTGTGTGTGTATGTGTGTGTGTTTGTATATGTGTTTGTGTGTGTGTGTGTGTGTGTGTGTTGGAGAGAAACAAATAGAGAGTTACACTGAAAGAAATCAAGTGGTGTGTGTTGGCCTTTTATACAATACAGAATACACAGAATACAACAAGAGAGATCGAGATCATATTTGAATGTTAAACTTAAGTAAAGCTAAATTATATTATTATTGTTTGTACTTTAAGAGGATTTACGCAAATAAATATCGGTGGTTCGGTGGTTCAGTGGTTTGGTGGTTCAGTGGTTTTTGGTGGTGCTCAGCGAGACATCCTACACTTTGTTCATGATGTTTACTTGTTTTTGTTTTTTTTTCTTAAAGATCTAAATCAACAAAAAAAAAAAATTAAAATTCATTTGTAACTAAAATATGAATTTTCCCAAATGATGAAATTAGTTAGGATTTGTTGGGCTTAGTTAGTTAAAGTACTCGAAAGCAAATTGTATGAGGTGCCTCGACTTTTATGGATTGCTTAACAAAACAAGAAATGTTTTCGTTTTTCTCTAGCGACAACAATTTAAGATAAATAATATTTCTACTATATAATATATAATAGGATATGTTCTTTTTTTTTGTTTTTCTTCTTAAAGTTTTCGGTTTTTTGTTGGGAATTGGGAAGTTTTTTTTTTTTTTAAGAAGTTCTCCTCGAAACTTATAAGATTTAGATGCTTTTTTTTTTTGGTTAACTGTAATGAAATGAAGGAAATTACAATAGATAATTGTGTGTGTGTGTGTAAAACATATGTATGTATGTATGTATATATATATCTATATACAATATATATAGTATATACAAATATATATATATATATTCAGCTGTGTTCATAGAAATAGTAGTGCGACTGAACTGTTAAACAGCAAAATTTCGTGATAAACATAATATAGAGAAAACAATTTGCAACGAGTATACAGATTAATATATATATATATATATATATATATATATATATATATATATATATATATATATATATATATATATATATATATATATATATATATATATATATATATATATGTATTATATATATATATATATATATATATATATATATATATATATATATATATATATATATATATATATATATATATATATAGCATATAGACGTATTACTTGTTTTCCAAATATTATGTTTAGTAGAAAATTTTGTTGTTCAACAGTAAAGTTGAGCTACTATTCTTATGAGCACTGTTGTATGCATGAGTTTGTGTATGCGTGTGCGTGTGTGTGCGTGTGTGTGAGTGTGTGTGTGTGAGTGTATGTACATAGAAGCAAAGGATGTGCGCGCACATACATACAACATAAACACACTCACACACGCACACACACACACACACATACATGTATACATTAATATAAAATGTGTATATGTTTTCCATGAATAAATAAGTATGTAATTACAATTAATATCGAATGAATCATATAATCATATACAATCAGTAATTATTGTGTTTTTCATTTGTTTTTTTTTCTGTTTTTTTTTTTTTTTGGTTTTTTTTTGCAATTAATTAACTCATTGAAAGTTAAACATGTAATTAATGTAAATGTTAAATGTCAAATTCAATTGAAAAATCGAACAACAACACACGCCTGAAAATAAATCAAGAGAAAGAAACAAATTAGAAATATGCATTCGGCTCGGTTTAAATATTATTTTTTTTTTTTGTTTTGTATTTTTTTTTTAAGTTTTTGTTTTTTGTTTTTTCGTGGTTAGCTACAATAGAAAAAAATAGAGAGTACAAAAAAACCATTGTTGAAGTCAAAACTCATCATGGGCGATGTTTATTATTGAGGAAAATCAAATATTCAAATATTCAAATATTCAACGCTGTACAGAGGAAAGCAAATCAAATTATATTATATTTAGCCTGGATAATGTAATTGTTGTTTTTTTTTTTTTTTTTTGGTTTTTGTATCTGGTTGGTTTTTTTTTTTTTTGTTAATATTTTAGTTTCTGGTTTTTATAAATAAGTAAGTTTTAGCCGTGTTTTCAGTGTTTCTCTCAGCTGCTGCGGCGGCTGCTGCATCAACTTGATTCTTTAGTTTTACTTACCGGGCAACAAAAAAAGCACATAAAAAACTCGTCTACAACAACAACAACAACAAACTCAAAAATGGGCGTGACACAGGCCAAGAGAACGCAAAGAAAAACCAAAAACCAAAAACCAAAAACTGAATCCAAAAACCAAAAAAAACCAAAAACGAAACTTTTCCATCCCAAAAAAGTCCGCATGAAATGAAGATGCACTGCGAGAAATCTGTTGCTATTGGCTTACTTATACACTAAAACAAAATGAAATCAAGTCGCTTGCAAGAACACTGCGCAAAAAAACATACACGCTTCTTACATAAGTTCTATAAACACGGAACACTTTGTGGTATTTTTTTTTTTTTGGTATTTTAAGTATTTTTTGGAGATTGTAGCACAACAACTGAAACAATTTGGAGAAAAGGTGTGTGTGTGTGTGTGTGTGTGTGTGAGAGAGAGAGAGAGTGGAGTGTGTGTGTGTGTGTGTATGTGTGCGTGAGAATTAAGACAAAGTACACTGCACGAAAAACAAACCTAAAATCAAACGGAATCGAACTGAAATCAAACGGAATTCGAGCGAAGAGCTTAACCAAAGTCAGGGAAATACACATATATATTTAGAGGGAAAGAGAAACAAAGAGAGAGAGAGAGAGAGAGAGAGAGGGGGGGGAGAGAGAGGGGGGAGAGCGTTAGCAGCGGAGGTGGCAACCAAAGTACACTGAACGAAATGAATGAGGAAATGAAAACCAACCGAAACTGAACTCAACTGAAGCAAGTTTTGTGTATTTGATATGCAAAGCAAGAAAAACTCATAATCATATATTTTGCAAATACATTTATAATATTAATTATTATTATTATTTTTTTTTTTTTTTTTTTTTGGTTTTTTCATTTTGTTGTTTCCATTTGTTTGTTTGTTTGTTTTTTTAGTTTGAAATATCATTTGAAATGTTTGGATAAATATTATTAAGTAATTGATATAAATACGTTAATAAAAAATTAAATAGTTCATCATCATCATCATCATCATCTTCTTCATCGTCATCATCATCATTGTAATCATAATCATTTTGTATGTATAATATACATTCATATATATATATATATATATATATATATATATATATATATATATATATATATATATATATATATATATATATATATATATATATATATATATATATATATATATATATATATATATATATATATATATATATATATATATATATATATATATATATATATATATATATATATATATATATATATATATATATATATATATTGGCGTATTTATGTTATGCGATTCTAGTTGGGTTTTGGTATTTCTCGTATATATATATATATATATATATATATATATATATATATATATATATATATATATATATATATATACATAAATGTTTGCATAAATAAATAAATTATATATATATATATATATGGATTTTTATATATATATGTAAATAATAAGCGCATATTACTATATAGTTTATATGATAATTAAGCGTAAGACTAATTCTAACTAATCATAATTTTAATTTATAATCAATTCAATTAAAATCAAATTAATTCTCGTTTGCACACAAAACAAAAGTTCGTAATATCGCATTTGGTAAGGAAAGAAAGGAAAAAAAAACAATTGCGAACTGCTGTTCGTAGAAAGAGACAGACAGACAGGCAGAGCGAGAGAGAGAGAGAGAGAGAGAGGTATTAGGTTGCAATTTTTTGACTAGACACGCCCACAAAACAAACAGAAAATAGTAAAGAAAAAGGGGCGGCGTATGCAATTGGCAGCGCAAAAGTAAAAAATTTTTGTGTGCGGGAATGTTCCAAGCATTTGAGATCAATAAATTCTTGTCTTGACTAGCTTTATGAGGACTGGAATGCAGTCTAAACTATATATATATAACATATATATATATATAAGCAGCTACGAACAGTAAGAGAGAGAGAGAGAGAGCGAGGGAGCGAGCGGGCGAGCGGGCGAGGGAGAGAGAGAAACATTAGACAGTTTAAAAACCAAAACAAAAAGAGACACTAAAAAAAGTAAAACAAACAAAAACTAAATAAGTTTATAAAAGAAATCAAAAACCAAAACAAAAAAAGGTGTTTTTTTTTTATTGAAAAATAAATATTATTATTCTGCGTTGTTGTTTGCTTTGTTCGAGAAAAAAAAATAATAATAATAATAATAATAATAATAATAAAAGTAAAAGTAAAATCAAAATCATAATATTAAACATAAATTTAATGAGTCATAAACATAATCAAAATCAAGGCGAAAAGAACAAAAATCATAAAAAAACACGCTGCATATATATATATATATATTAGATACGCATACATATACACTCTCTATATATATGTGTGTGTCTGTGAGAGTGTGTTTGTGTGTGTGTGTGTGTTGGAAAAAATACAAAAATTATAAATTCAAATCAAAAGAGAAAGAAAATGAAACAAATACAAAATAAAATAAAATATTGAAAGTTTCTTTTAAATAAATATATATATATATATATAAATCTCCAAAAGAGAAAGAGTGAGAAATTGAGAGAGAGAGAGAGAGACAGGCTCTAGTGACAACAAACGCTCTCTTCGCTTTGTGTTCCTTTTTTTTTTGTTTCTCTTTTGTATGCGAATTGAAAAGAATTTTTTTTTTGCATTTGAATTTAAATTAATTATAAAATACAATAAATAATATTCATGTTTTTTTTTCATGTTGTTTGTTGTTGTTTGCTTCGGTTTGCTTGTTTGTCTTCACTTAAGTTTAAGAAAAAAATTATATATATACATATACATATATATATATATATATATATATATATATATATATATATATATATATATATATATATATATATATATATATATATATATATATATATATATATATATATATATATATATATATATATATATATATATATATATATATATATATATATATATATATATATATATATATATATATATATATATATATGTATGTATGTGTGTGTGTGTATATATATGTATATATATAGATAAAAGTTATATATAAATAGATATATCAAATTTACTTAAATACGAAAAATTACACGAAAAAATAATTGTTTATATTGTTGAATAATATTTAAATATATATATATATATATATATATATATATATATATATATATATATATATATATATATATATATATATATATATATTTAAGTTACATAAACATAAATAATTCTTGCTCGCTTTCATTCATTTAGTTTTGCATTTTCGTTTTTTTTTTGTTTTCTTCTTCTTCTTCTTCTTCTTCTTCTTCTTCATACTTTTACTTAAGGAAATTATAATTGTAATTTAGCTGAGATGCATGTTTTGTTGTTGTTGCTGCTGCTGCGGCGGCGGCTGCATTTTTAAAACTATTGCACAATATTAGAATTACATAATTAATTAGAATGACAAAAAAAAAAAAGAAGAGAAAAGGGAAAAGAGAAAATTCAATTAAATTAAAATACAAATCATATAAATAAAGTTGTTAAGCTGTCGACAAATAAGTTAAACAAAATCAAGTACATAATTTCACTTAATAATTAATGCGTGTGTGTGTGTGTGTGTGTGTCGCTTACAGTTACAGTTGCATGCCAAAGGCCAAGGGCAAAGAAGTAGCTGCCGCTCGCCCTCGCCCTTGCCTCTCGCCATCGCCCTCGCCCTTGCCTCTCGCCCTCGCCCTCGCCTCTCGCTGTTTGCTCTCTTTTGCGCTTTTGTCAAACTTGCATTGCATTGGCGGGGTACAGTTGTGTCGTGAGTGGACTGGGGCAGGTGCCGGGCATAATTACATAATTACGTTGATTAACGTTCAGTTTTTGTTTTTTCTCTTTGCTTTTTGTTAACATCATAATTATAAAGAGAAAGAAATCTTTGGACATTTCGATAGTACAAAAGAAACAAAATTAAAGAAAATTTCTAAATATATATATATATATATGAAATTAGAGAAAATTATAGTTTCGCTCAGTGTATGTGTGTGTGTGTGTGTGTGTAAAAAAAGAAAGAATTGAACATTTTTAATTTGAATTTGATTTTTTTTTTTCTTCCTTTTTTGACAATTTTTTGTTGATTTTAGTTTTTTTTTTTTGGTTTTTTGGTGTTTTTTTTTTATCGGCTGAGGCGCTCAATTTTGCTATGCTTAAATTTTAGCTAGAATTTGATATTTCTTTTGTTTTATATAATTTTTGTTTATATAGTATTTTCATAGTATTGGTGTTTTTCGTCAAGAAGTTCTGTTTGCCTGCTCAATGTGCTCTTCTTCTTCTTCTTCTTCTTCTACTACTGCTAAGGTTATATTTGAAGTACATATATATATATGTATATATATATATATATATATATATATATATATATATATATATATATATATATATATATATATATATATATATATATATATATATATATATATATATATATATATATATATATATATATATATATATATATATATGATATATATATATATATATATATATATATATATATATATATATATATATATATATATATATATATATAAATACATATATACATATATGTATATATATATATATATATATATATATATGTCTGCATGTGTATATATTGAAAATATTGTTGTCTCTGCTTCTTCTTCTTCTTCTACTACCTTAGTTTGCTGACTAGATTTCTTGTTGCAAATTTTGTTCAAACAAAAAA